>JBBPRB010000679.1:0-13605 GCA_038092815.1 Hortiboletus rubellus | reverse complement strand
TGAGTGACGAATAGTCCGTTGGACAATTCTACGAATTGTCGCCCGTGTGCTTGATGGGGCGATGTATTGGTCACCATGCCCTGTCGGATCATGTCAATAATCCCCGTTATCATCGTAACGAGGGTACAACTCACGTTGGACGCCTGGGTCCGGCGACTGCGATATCTTCGAGAGCATCATTTCGAACGCATTAACCGCATCGTCGTAGTCTCCTGCCTTGTGTAAAGCTGCATGCTTGATTTCGTAGCCCCATGGCGACGATGGATCAAGCGTGATCGCCTGAGCATCATGTGTCAACAAGATTGACCTCCATGAGAGAAAAACGATGTACCTGGTTTGCATCGTCTAGAGCCTGTTTCAATGAACCGGTTGCCAGAAGTTCCTTGCCTCGCTTGATCAGAATGCCTTGTGGGGTGGGTGGGTTGAGTGACAAAGCAGATGTATAGTGAAAAATGGCTTCGTCATGTCGCTGGGAATCCACTGCTGTATCTCCGAGATGCTCCAGTTTCTTGGAAGAACGCTGTCGAAAATCTGACAAAAGGTGTTACATAAGCTACGACACGAGATAGACCACCACTCACCCAGAGCCCATTCGAAACGCTCGCTGTGCAGATTTGCCTCGCTTCCCAATTCGCTCATCATTTGGTGGAAACATTCGACCGCATCCTGGGTGCGACTCGCTGCGTACAGGGCTTCGCATAGGCGCTGTTGAATCGTAGTGGCGAGATCATCGAACTTCCATCCAGACACCTGTTACGGACATTGATTTCGATACGTTGCAATATATCCGTTAGGAAACTTACCAATGAAATCACAAAGAGTGTTCGGCTCGTGTGGGGTCGCATTTGTGCTCGAGCATGCTCGAATGACCCTATTGCACCCTCGTAGTCGGAGCACTCCATGCGCGAGTTTCCAACGAGAAGATACATGTATGCCTGCTGGGAATGTCAGCGGCGATGTTTCCGTGTAATAGCATGATATGGGCATGCCTGGACGACATAGCATATTGAGTTGAACTCGACCGCAGCGATGAGGTCGTCAATACGCGATATGGCATCGCGATGCTCTCCGGCCATAAACACAATGATTGCCTATGAGATGTGAGCAGGTGGGGTATGCCTCAATTGAAAATACAGACCTTGGTCAGAACGAGAAAGGTAACATGAGATGAATGGAAGCGCGCGAACGCGATGTCACAGGCCCGATAGGCCTTGTGCCTCTCCCCCTTGCCGATGAGGGCTATACTCTTTACAATGTAACCAACGATGGAGGGCTGAAGATCGATGGCCTTGGTGCAAATTAGGGTTAGTGTCAGTGTGAGTGAGTGCAGAGACAAATACCATTTCGGCATCCGCGAGCGCCGTATCCCATTCCCGCAAACGAGCCCGCACGAGAGCTCGGCTAACGAGTACATGGGGGTTTGTATTAGAGGTAGCGATTGCCGTGGTCAGTGACGCCTCCGCGTTTGTGAGCTGGTCCTGCTTCCATAAATCCAGGGCAGCGTCGTCGATATGAAAATCTGGTTCCTGGAAAGTGGGGTGTTGGGGGGGAAAGTGGATTGAATCCTATGGGGATGGGGCAAAAAAGCAGTTCAGATGCGAGGTGATCCAACGAGACACGCTACTCACAGGGATGCAAGACGGGCTTTGTGGTTCTTCAGGTATTTCCTGAAGTATGAACACAATGAAGTCAATGCAACGCATACGGTGACAGGGTGGCCAAGTCCTACCAAGGGAAAGTCAGATGGATGGTCATCGTAACCTCCTAATGTCGAAGGCTGCCCATCTGGTTGTTCTTGCTCACGAGCAAATGCCTAACATGGTGTGCCCAGTATGGTGAATCAAATAGGCGGTGACCCAACAATCCATGGTACTTACAGAAATGGGAGATAGACTTTGGATGGTGATTTTCCCTGCCTTTCCACCAATTGCGAGAAACCGATCGTCGAAAGAGAGTGCGATTGAGGTTATGTCCTCAGAGTGTTGGATAAGACAGGACTGCATGTGTGTCGAGGTATCCCAAAACGTGACGGTACGTTCGGCAGAGTATGCAACGAACCGCCCGTGCTTCGGCATGGCGATGAGGGGCGAGCGGGTACCGGGAACTGGCCACTCCGAGATAACTGACCCTGTGGATGCTTCGAGTTGCTTGATTTTATCGCCCGATACGACAAGGAGGTGGTTGTTGAACCAGAGGAACCCAGCGTTGAAAAGCATGGCTTCTGCCACTTCAATGTCCACGAGCAAGCGACCATCGTCGCTGTCATAGACCCGAACGGAACGGGGGGTGGCTGTCGCGATTCGATCGCCCCGTGGCGAGTACTTCGCTGCGATGACTGAAGCATTGTGGCGGAGTGTTCGTACTTTTTTGCGCGTTACAATGTTCCAAACGGTTGCTGTGTAGTCATTCGATGCGGAGACGAGCCGAGTCGAGTCGGGCGAGAAATCGACTCCGGTGATGGTGCGGTCATCCTCCCTGTGCACAAAGACTTGTCTATATGTGTTTGCATCCCACACTTGCATGTCCCCCCAAGCTGTCCCGGCTGCGACCCATCTGCCGTCCTGAGACATAGCGAGAGACCGGCAGCTGGAGGTCTTCAGTGTTGCCATTCCTGAGCCGTCTTTCACTCGCCACACTTGAACCACGTTGTCACCCCCGTTCAAGATGTACTCGCCATTCGCCGAGAATGTCACTGCCCATACCTTCGCACCCATGTTGATTTCCATGCGTTCTTGTCACGGTCAGCATCAACGCAGCACCAACTTGTCACTACGCACCGATCATTCTTGACGACGTAGCAAGTCAATGGAGAGGGGCAACGGACAAAGGAACGCCTTCTCCGCACTATATACGCGCTGTTCTTTCTTAATATAGGCCCGTACACGCTTCATCACCTCGTGTTTCGGCCCTTGTTATGTGGGCAGGCTCTACACGGGAATCGTCACCGCGTCATGTATACCAACAACTGCGAGGCCGACGTCTCTTGCGTGGCATTAATCATACGAGATATAGCTAGACGACGAATCCGCGATCGACGTCTCATCTCGCTCTACTTGTTGCCTGACGGTAGCGTTCGACATATACGTCATGGTCCTCATTCTCTCCCAATTCGTGTCCCATTTCTCTCGTACTTATCACGCAGCACCGTGTTTACTCACAACCATCATCCCACCCCCCCTGTCTATGCTCTACTCTGCGACATCCAGATACTGCATATCCCAAAGAGCGCCCCTTCATCTCGTTCGCGAGCAATCCGTTGATCCGGCCTGCCCAACTTCATTGATGTTACCCCAATCTATCCGTGCCACCCTCTCCTTCTTCGCTTGTCGTACAGCCTCTGCTCCCTGCATAATCGTTTGTTTGTTAATCCGTAGGCTTTGAATCCAGTATTTTGCTTAGTCCTAACAGCGTGTGGGGTCGGTTCTACTACTGACTCGGAGGCAGGTCAGTACATCAGGATTATGGGTGGACACTCATTCTTCTGCGTTCACAGAATAACCACATAACCCGGTTGTCTTATCGTTGTCCGGTCTAACGTACACACTCGCCTCACAACTACGGGTGAATCAAGGCGTTTGGGTTGGGAGGACGTCGCTTTGGGGTTGAACATCGCACCGTAAAGTTGCCCAAGGGTCCATGTAGGTGTGATTTTCCTTCTTATTCCTCGCCATTTCTTCTACTCCTCACTATATGCGTCCATCCACACTTCCCCCGTACGCTTCAGAGGTACAGTAATCCATGTACGCGCCCATGCGAATATCGATCATGCCGGAGCAACTTGAAAATATCATTTTTTTTCATGTGACTCAGCAAAGGTTTTTGACACTCGTTTTCAGGCCTTGTGCGCCTTCTTCACGGAGCCACTAGCTTGCGTCACGCATTTTAAACATCCACAATACGAATGATAATACGTTGATTGCTTGGCCTTGGTCCCTAGACGGGTCGGACTGGACGTACTTGCCGAATCACTCGTTCGGACTACTTGTTCCACGTCTGTGCTTCCACTGATACGTCTCACATCACACAACACTACCCCCCCCCCCCTTCGTTCCCAACCCTCCCAAGAGGTTTTAGAAGGGGTTCGCAGTCGTGCTCGTATATACCCTTACATTCCCGACGCGCATACGGACCATCCGTCCTTCCAGCCAGTAGTGGCATCGTGTCATGCGTTTCTCTCGAATCGGTCCGCGCACAACTAGTATGGACCAGCTCTTTCTGACCACGTTTGGCATTTCAACACTAGAACGATGGGGTCTGTCCGTGTTCCTAGGGTCCACGCACGGCGCAGAATCGTTCGAATCGATTGGAAGGTCCCAACCGGACGTCTTTTCAGATCCGTCCTCGCTGGGCGCTCGGCTTGTCCGAGAGTACCGAGGCATCGCTCATCCTGCCCATCGCATCTGAAGCGCTCGATCTGATTCCGTGCGGGTGTCGTTATCGGGGTGGAAAAAAGTCGGAGGCGATGTCAAGGTGGACGTCTGGGCGGCATAACCACGACGAACCGCAACCTTTACTGTCCTTGCCCTGCTTCTCAGCCCCGTGAGTCGCTCGCTCGTGCGACCTCTCTTTGCGTTGGCATAGTCGTTTTCAGGTAGGATAAGTGGGGGGGAATGCGTTTTATTTGATGATCGAGTTGGCAACGCGGTATCCTGAGAGCATTTTGCACCAACAGTCCGCACGAGCGATACGACAACAACCGTGCTCTACACTGTGCCTGGCACCTGGCCAGAACGTCCGAATCAGCGACCCCTTGGTCTGTATTTTTTCCGCAGGCGGAGTGGTGGAAAGACACTGCCACTGACCGACTTCTGGATCGTGCTTCAAGCCTTTGTACCAGCTTCGACGTACCTGAAATTCCGAGAGATCGATCAAGTAGCGTGACAGAAATCTTTCCGCCGGCCGTTTTCTGGCAACCCCATAGCAACTCTCTCGTTTACCCATCTATCATAGACCAAACGCCAACTTGAAATAAAAGACGATCCATAAGACGTTGGAAATTCTTTCCGTTCTCGTGCGTACTCTTCGCGCCATTCCACGTCATTCGTGGTCTTCCAATTGAAGGTGTCCGGTGAATGGCGTCTGTCCTTGGGGTGCCACCTTTGTATTTGCCCTCTGTATCATTAGTACGGTCCAGTAGCCGTCCAGCCTGAGGAACGTCGGTGCACTCACAGAGGTGCGGCCGTGGTGTTGAGCCCATCATGTCTACATTTTCCTTTATTCTCGGAATTAGCGTGCTTACTTGGACGATTCGCATCCTCCAGTACCACAGCTAACCTTGATACCAAACTATAGGATTGAGCCAGCGTGGATGGGCGCTTGAGCCAGGATTTGCCTAGCCATGATAGTTCTTCACCCAACAGAGGCCTTAGTGCTGTCCGCGGTAGAAATCGAATGAAGAACGAATGTCGTGTAAGTAAATAAAAGACACTTCGAATGAACAAAATGTGCCCGAGACTCTATTCTACGCAACAAGTGTCCCCACATGTCTTTTACCACTTCGTCCATACTTTCCAGCATGGTACTTTCCACCGCCTGAGCGCTTCTTGTGGTTCTTCCCAGGATATTGACCATCGTCATCGCCCAGAGGCGGGTGGTACTGACCATCGTCGTGACTCGCAGGGGGGTGATACCGGCCGTCATCGAACTTGGAGTCGGGGTGGTACTTCCCATCGTCAGAGCGCCCCTCGTGGTTCTTCCCAGGGTGATATTGGCCGTCGTCGTCGCCCGGAGGTGGATGGTACTGGCCATTGTCGTAACTCGGAGATGGGTGATACTGACCATCGTCGGAGCGTTTCTGACGGTTCTTTCCAGAATGACTCCTTGCGTCATCATACCGTCGTCGCCGATCACCTCCGACGATACTGGTGACTGTTGCTTCTGCACTTCCATCGGTGGTTGTAGCGGTGGCGGTCGATGTGTCTGTGGTCGTCGCTGTGTCCGTGACGGTCGCCGTAGCAGTAGTCGTCCCCGTGGCAGTTGTTGTATCTGTAGCAGCAGCAGCGGTTGCTGTATCCGTTGCGGCAGTCGTGCCAGTAGTGGTCCCTGTATCCGTGGCAGTAGTCGTGCCCGTAGCGATCGCAATATCTGTAGCGGTAGTCGCGCCTGCGACAGTCGTTGTGTCCGTGGCAGTGGTCGTGCCGGTGGCGGTCGCTATATCCGTGGCGGTGGTTGTGCCCACAACAGTTGATGTATCTGTGGCAGTGGTCGTGCCCGTAGAGGTCGCTGTATCCGTGGCGGTGGTCGTGCCCGCGAAATTTGTGGCAGTGGTGGTATCTGTAGCAGCCGCTACATCCGTGGCAGTAGTTACGCCTGCGACAGTTGTTGTGTCTGCGGCAGCGGTCGTTCCTGTAGCGGTGGTCGTGCCCGTAGCGGCCGCTGTATCCGTGGCGGAGGTCGTGCCCGCAACAGTCGTTGTGTCTGTGGCGGTTGTTGTGCCCGTCGCGGTTGTGAGGGCTGTGGTGGTAGTGGGGTCCGTTGCAATCACGGTGGTTACAACTATGACGGTGGCCGTAGTTGTAGCCGTCGCGGTCGCAGTAGCTGCTGTAGTAGTAGTATCCGTGGCGGTGAGTGATCCTACGATCCCTGTCGCAGAACCCCCTGCACCAGATGTGGTCGTTCCTGTCGAGGTTGCAGACGTGGTGGTGTCTGTTGCCGTCGCAGTATCCCCTGCATCGGATGTTGTTGTCCCCGTGGAGGTTGCGGACGTGGTAGTGTCGGTGGCCGTGAGTGATCCCACAACCCCCGTCGCAGAACCCCCTACACCAGATGTGATTGCTCCTGTCTGGGCCGCAGACGTGGTGGTGTCCGTGGCGGTGAGTGATCCTACAATCCCTGTCGCAGAAGCCCCTGCACCAGATGTGGTCGTTCCTGTCGAGGTTGCAGACATGGTGGTGTCCGTCGCCGTCGCAGCACCCCCTGCATCGGATGTTGTAGTCCCCGTGGAGGTTGCGGTCGTGGTAGTGTCGGTGGCCGTGAGTGATCCCACAATCCCCGTCGCAGAAACCCCTGCATCAGATGTTGTTGTTCCCGCGGAGGTTGCAGACGTGGTAGTGTCCGTGGTTGTGAGCGATCCCACGATCCCAGTCGCAGAACCCCCTGCGCCAGATGTCGTTGTTGTCGCCGTTGCAGAGGTTGCAGACGTGGCCGTGGCCGTGAGTGACGCCACGATCCCTATCGCGGTTGTCGTCGGCGTCGTTGAGGCGGTTGTTCCCGTTGCAGTCGCAGACGTGGAAGTGGTGGACGAGCCAGGCGGATCCGTAATGGTAACCACCATGGTCGTAAGACCAACAATGGGGTCCGACGTCGACGTAGTCAGAGGAGTGTACTGGCCGTCATTATATGTCGTCGTGGGAGAACCAGGATGATACTGCCCATCATCGTACGAGGTGGTCGGGTAACCGGGATGATACTGACCATCGTCAACATAGGTAGAGCTAGGGGGGTCGGAGTTCGCCTGCGTTGCACCAGCGCTCTGGGCCTCTGGAGTGTATTGCCCGTCGTTATAGGTCGCTGTAGGATATCCCGGGTGGTACTGTCCATCATCATAGCGGGCCTTGTGGGGCCTAGGACGATGAAAGCGGCGGGCGTGCTTGATGGTCACCCCACGCTACAGGGCTGTGTGAACAACGAGACGACACGATGACAATTGAACCAACCTCCGCCATCATGCCATTGGTGGTGGGATGTGCCGCGACGGCAAGGCAAAGGGCGAGAAGAAGTGCGAAGCGAGAATTGAGTTGAACCATGTGATAGTGATGTGGATAATGAATGTGAGGGCGCCAGTGATAGTGATGATGAAGAGAAAGGATGGGGTGAGAGAACAACGCAGCGGGGAGGCTAGATTATATACTCGCGAGAGAAGCGGAGGGGACCAATGGCGGATGACAGGCGGGATGATGTCATAGGAACGCAATTGGAATGCAGTCAAGTCGACGGGCCGGAAACGAGCTAAAGGTGAAAGCGACAGATACAAGCACGTTTCGCGCTATATAGGCCCCTGGAATGCCGCTGGGTACATGGAAGTTCGAAGTGTAAAAGGTTAGCAGCAATCAGATCCTCGGCTGCATCTTTTTCCTCCCTTCTCCTCGGGCTTGGGGAAACACACATGCCACCAGCTCCCAGACTTGCTACAGCCAGTTTGTTGACAGGCAGCCATCCCCTTTATCCAGTCGTTAACTAGTCCCATATTAGCTCGAATTGAGTTCGAGGGTCTTGTTTAGACCAACAGTTCGCACACTCCTTATCGTACTGTACAGACCCGTCCAGAGACTGCCTTTGACACAAAAAGTGAATACGTACTCTTTACAGTTCCCTTGAAGTGAACTGGTGCGAAGTCGAGGTCATAGAAGCGACAAGATCGTTGAGTTCCAATACAAGCTCCTTGCGCCATGACCTATAAGTCATCTGGAGAACGCCGACGAATAGGCATCGTGGTAGTTTCTGTCGAATTTGAACTCTCACCAAGCTGTGAACATCCCGCTTGACGTGATGAGAATCGACGAGCCATATGTGTTCTCGCCACCGGTTCGTCTGGTGAGATGACAACATCCTCCCCCAGTTCTACGTCCTGCTTCACCTATGGTGCGATGCTGTTCTGCCACTATCGGTTGAGATGTGACCTTTCGTACTACCATATCATACCCTGCTTACCTTCAATACATGGGAGGTATTCCACGCCGTGCCTGTTCGCATTTCATGTTCAAACTGGTCACTAGCGTCATTGATCAAGTCGAGGCCTACCTCGCCCGAGTCAAAACCAGAAAGCACCGACATTGGCTCCAGAAGTCGGCGGACGTGTCGCCACCCAAAAGAAAATGTGCACAAAAAGTGCACCTCTGTGCCGGTACACCTGTTTCACCTCCGTAAGCACCTGGCTAAACGCTTTCGCTGGCTAAGGTCGGAACGTATCCGCAAGGCGATTCGACAAATGTGGCATGATTGTGGACACTGCCGATGATCACGTAGTCTGAATCATTTAACTCGTTCACGAAGTCAAAAGGACACAACTTACCTTGACGTTCTCGATCCCATTATGTTCTGGAGCAAACGGAAACTTGTCGAATACAAGGGTCTTCACTGGCATGGCATCCTCAGGGACTCACCCGCTCTCGGAAGGGTACCCCTGAATTACGTAACACACGCCACGTGATTGGCAACTAGTGCTAGTAATTCTCCCGCATACTTGGAAGGTCGCATCTACAATAGCGTATCTCTGTGCCAATCAGTACACGATAGTCACCAATGCCCCGAGCCTCAGCCCGGTCATGATTCATATTTACGCTTCTCCGCATCGACACTGACTTCGCGCCACCGCTTACCTTTGTGAAGCACAAGCAATATCATCAGTTCCGCCAATAACATCAAACCGGCCCAGAAAGTATATAGACCTCCGTCGCCGATAGCATCCTGGATGGCGCCTGAGTGAGAAACGACGAGTCAAACAAGGAAACCCACCTGTAACGGGACCGCAATCTCTCCGGCCACAAACCCAGATATACCACGGAAACAACTGTTGGTGGCGACTGCACTGGATGACCGACCAACGTTGGCATCAACCATGTACGTCAAAGAACTAGAATATATCCATCTAGGCACCCGCGAAGAGTCAGACAACGACAAAAAGGACAATGGGGTCATGACGTACATCGAAAAGAATCCGCAAAGGAAGAGCATCACACAGATCGCTGAGATATGCACGCGTTGTTGGCAGACCCAGGCATACCCAATAACAGCGGGTGGGAAGAACCACATGGCAAGCTTGGTGCTTTCTAATCTCATCTAAGATACAACCGTCTTGATGATGCCCGAATCGTTGACGAAATGCACCACACTCACCTCCGCGTAACTGATCCCGTCATTCGCAGTTGTGAGCCGAGCAAGCGTCCTGTCAGACCATCTTCCGCCCAAGATGCCGCCGAACATACTTCCTAATGTCAAGGTAAACGCTGGTTAGAGCGACATCACTTATTCAAGTTGTTGGTGTACCGACCGATTCCATAGGGAAGTAGTACCAATCCGGTCGTCATGGCATCACAATCATAATAGAGTGATAGCGTTCGTGCACAAGTGTATGTGATGCTGAAAGTAAATGCGTACAAAAGTCCTGCAAAAACTACCAGGTCAGAATTGTCACGCTTGACTCTGTAATACCAACACCCACCAGAAAGTGTCAAAATACAGAGATTATTTCTCTGGCTCAGGATTCGTAGAAAGGGAGGGAATGGGTTAACGTCTGCGATCGATAACTTGACCTCTTCGATAGCGAGAACTGGGACGACCACAGGTTGCGCCTCCACGTCACCTTTCGATATTTGCGCTCCAGGAGTTCCATCTTCTGGTGTCTTCATCTTACTGACAGATTGTTCCCCTCGCGCCGCATCTTTTTCTTGCGAGAGCCTACATTCCTGCAGGCGTCTCTTCAGGACGTTCTGGTAAGTCAAACTCCGTTCCTTCCTGAATGTGTCCTTGAACAGAAACAAAAACGCAGAAAGTATCACGCCTCCCCAAATCGCCAGAAACCAAAAGATCGCACGCCAACTGAAACCCTGCGTAAGCCCACCGCCTAAGATAGGCCCGAGGGAAGGACCCATGAGTGGTGCAGAGTAGTAAATGCCCATCATAGTCCCTCGTTGATGGGGTTCATAAATGTCTGCGAGTGTTGCAGCGCCGATGGCCATCACAGCGCTCGAGCTAGGCGAACAAATGAGGGACGGAGAGGAACAGAACACCAAACGACAGAGCCTACCCAACTGCCTGAACCACTCGCATGCCAATGACAAGCCCAATAGTCTTTGAAATCGCCACGATGGCCGAGCCCGCAGTAAACAGCGTAATAGAAATTAAGTAGACGAACTGGCAATAACAATAAATGCACGTGTTACCGAGGCATCAGGGAAACGTAACATACTTTCCTCCCTTTGATCTCGCTGACCGCACTCCATACGAGAGGAAAGTTCCCTTGGACAAGAATGGGAAGAGATAAGCTCAAGCTAATTTCCGAGGCGGTTGTGTGCAATTCTTGTTCGATCTGGGAATTTGCGGCTAGTATTCAATTCGTTAGGCCTCGATACTCCTACGAGGGAAACAACCACCCACGATTCTGAATGTTGGCACATAAACCTGCGATGACGGAAGCCCCTGAGATGATGAACAGGATCACATTCTTGCAACGATCTGTTAACGGCGTTCACTCTGACCGCCGGGCTAAGAAACTGACCTTTCTAGTGTTCGACCAAATCCGTGGGTCATCCTCCACAAGTGCATGTTCGATATCGGGGTTGATTACAATATCGCGAAGCACCGAAGAGGTGGGCGTCGGACTAGAGGATACATAGTTGCCTGTGGAAGTGGCGTTGGCAAGGGGGCTGTCGGGAACCTTGGTCATGTCAGTTCGTGGACGTCGTAAGTAGGAACAATTCTAGGGGTTCAGACGTTCAAAGGCTGGAGTCGCGCAATTGTTAAGGGTTGTGCAGTCAACGCATGATAAGCCGCGCGGACCATGCCTCCAAAGGGGTCATATTATAAGAAGCCACGAGCGGGTGTACCTCGGCCGCATATCTCCGATCCGACTTTCATCCAACTTGAAGTTACCTGGCACAGGAACGACAGGGCTAGTACACCCTTGACCTGATGACAACTGATACGTGGCACCAGCAACTGCATCAGCTAGTACCTGGGCTTGCAAGAACATCAGCTACTTGTTAGATGCCCGCGTTAAAAGTTTGACCAACCATGGGAAGCACCTTCGGCGAGGTCATCAAGTGTCAACTACGTAAAAAGCTCAGGTCCTGATGTAAATTTAAGCATGGAACTTCCCCGCATGAAACCCTTGCCAGGATACGTGCCTTTCCCCTACCCGATAGTTCCTGTTTTGCCCGCATCTCGCTCACCAACGAACGTGTCCCAATCCAGGTCATGACATGCTCTTGTTGACCAACGTATCACAAAATTGACATCATGAGCTCCTGAAGGTTAACTGTTACGAAGCTAGATAGGCGTAGAACTCGGGATAGCTCGGGTGTAGCAGTGACGTTGGACCGGCGTTGACCATTTGCGCTTCGAAAGTGCGATAGATCGGCCCAGACAAAGTAGTAGTATTTTGTACTAAATCGACTCGTTGAATTTGCATCGTGATCGCGGCAGATTATTGAATGGAGAAATATAAGGTGGCACGAATTTTATCATAAACTGTAACTCGGTTAGCAGCCATATGAATCGTATTCGCGAGAGCACGTACATAAATTGTCAAGAGGCTGGCGCGTGGACAGTCCTGCAGGGATGTCTTCAGCCTCGCGGCGGCGCAGGGCAAGCTCTCCGTGGACACAAAATCGAGGATTGCTGTCAATGAAGACAAAAATGCCTTCCGCTCGTACAAGTATGAAAGTTTATCTCCCCATGGAATGAGGCTACACCGAAGGTACGAGAATTTCCTCGACGAGCCAATTGACTGGGTCGAGGAAGTTCAAAAAGAAGCGTGGCGATAGTACTGGAATGCTCGGCATTTGCCGAGTAAGAAACGCAACTACAAAGTTTGCACAAGTCCACTCGCTATAGATTGCATCCCTTCTTCTTTGACTTTGTGAATAGGTCACGACGTCAATGAACCCCACCGGGATTGTCCTACAGAGAGACGTACAGACGTTTTGGCACTAAGTTTCTCCTTCTATTCAGGATGTCCGTAGCCAGGTGCCTCGACCTCGGCTCTGGGGTTGAACAATCGGAAAGTGTGCGTGTCGCAGTGAGAGCAGGGAATGTCGGCTAATGCATCGTATTTGTTAGTCCAATATTCCGTAGTGATACCAGAGATGCGTCGGGACGCGTTGGACACTTGTCCAGCGCATGCTCAAACGCGATGAGTGCGTCAGCTGACATTCTCTTGAAACCTGCTCCTCGAAGGTAAGCTGGGACAGTATTTGCGAGCGTAATATCCTTTCCCGAAAGAATGAGGTCGTTGATGGCGCACTCGATGTTGGTGCGCATGATAGCACTAGAAATGAGAGGAGCTGAGAGCGGTCTGGACGAGAAGGCGATGACGATTCGGATCCCGAAGGTAAGTTACCCCGCTAGATTATGTACTTTCCGAGACGTATCCTTTGAGACAAAGATTTGTGTTAAGCAACGCCGCTCCATTGTGGGTACACATTGGATCGAACTCCGAGTGGCTCATTCAGGATGCTCTGAACTCCTACGTGCCGTAACCCTGTCAGGTCTGTGTCTCCAATTCCTCACCGTTAAGTGTGTCATGTTTCGTACCAGAGGAATCGCAAACGATGAGGATGTTTTCCGCGTTCTAGCGTGAGCCATGAGCCATATCAATCTGTCACAAACCTCCGGTTTTCGGGCGGGCGGGGCCTTGGTACGGTATCCTCTACTCACAGGTCAAGCATGTGTCCGAGTCGGACACAAGACTACCAAGCACTCACCAAACGAATTCTCGTTGCCAATAAGCGCCCACATATCCTGCTTTTCCGAGGCACAAGGGAGTCTTCGGCAGGTGGGTGTTGGCTAATCAACCTGACCTGAGACTATGACATGACGAAGAACGACGCAAGGACCTGGCACTCATCATGGTAATCACGAACGTGGTCACAACATCGAAAAAGTTAA
>JBBPRB010000678.1:0-13608 GCA_038092815.1 Hortiboletus rubellus | reverse complement strand
CAATCGCTAAAAATAGCCTTTGGCTTGGCAATGACTCATGCTGACTCATTGTGACTCATTATGACTCATTATGACTCAGGCTGTGCAGGTCACATGATCATTTTGCCAGTCTAGGGGCAGTGCTTTGGTTAGTCCTCATTTGACTCACTTTGACTCATATTGACTCATTATGACTCATGCTGTGCAAGGTCACATGATCTGAGTCAGGTGATTCGCAACTGAGGTCACATGCTCCATTTGCTTCTCTGACACTTGGCTAAGTACTTAAGGGTAAAAGAGATATTAAGAAAATGGTTGGCTATGTACTAGTAGGTAGTAATAAAAGTATGTTGGGAGAAAACATTTTGTTTCTCCGCAACCTGTGAATGAACAAATAAGGGAAAATAGGGGTACATACTAGACACTATGGTCTATATGTCCCTCAATTAGCTCAGCATTTGGACCGTGGGAATAATGTGAAAACTCAAATCTCGGGTCAAATGTCTAGCATCATATATACAATAACTAAGTATCCGCATCCAAACACTTTGGTGCAGGTCACCGTGTTATATTCTTACCCCAGACACCTGTCCTTCACCATGTCACTCACCTCCACATTTCTAATGCATGGGTGTCATGGCAAGGAACTTCTATTGGAATTGATAAACTTACCCAGGTTACCCACCTATCCCTCTATCTCTCCATGGCATGAACCCAGCCATCGGTTTTGAAGGACATATTGGCCTGAGAAAATCTGGTCGCGCTGGTTCTTTGGCAAAGACAACAAATGACTCCGCTTGAACTCCAATCATTCCTTGTGAGAAGTGATCTGGTGGATAGTCAAGTCATCATGCTGAATGCATATCGTTACATGGACTACATAAAGAATGGTGGTTACTGGATGTGTGCAGAGTGTCTGATTGACTGGCACTGAAGAACAAATGGTGAGTCTCACACACCTGTCGTTGACAAGTCAGCTTGTTCATCAACCTTTGTATACCAACTTAGCTGGTCCATTCGAGGCTCCAGCTCATCTCATCATGCCAAACTTCGTGGAGCCACTGGTGGACGTTTTGTCAGAAGGTACTTCCGACGACACTCCCAACAATACTTCTGTCAGCACTATCCACAACACTTTCAATGACAATTCCGAGGAGAATGGCAGTAATTGATTAAGGGACCTGTTTTATTTTGTTTGAACATACTGGAGAGCATACTTACCATACTTACTTTGTACTATACCAGCGATGAAACTGGTGGACATTGATTGAGGACCATAGTCTTTAAAACCTGATATGAACTTGAGGGATATAACATGATGGTCAGCATGGAATGCATGTGGAGTTTGGCAATGTACTTGATCATGACAGGTATATCATAAGTCCCAGGTGCAGATGTCCGAAGTAGTGACAAAGACGGTGTCTTCTTTCTAGATAAGATCAGTAGAAATGCTAAGAAAATGCTTCCCAGATAACTAAATCTTATCTTCACGGATAGTAAACCTGAAGTGAGGTGAAGAGGATACTCTTCCCTGGTCAAGTTGGTACTAGAAACAAGTATCAATCTCGTAGAAAGGGGTTGACTATCAGGCATGTGGTTCGTTCATCAATCATCAACAAGGTTGAGGGTGATTGGAGATTCAGTCACACGTTGAGGGTCTGGGTGTCTGTTGGGGTGATGTACGAAATGTACATATATACAAAGGGCTCCCAGAAACTCAACTACAGGATACCCAACGACTAATGGGCACTGGCACATTCAGCTGGAAACACCACACCACAGTTGATTGCTGGGCTGTATGTCAACAAGTATGCGGCAATCCACTTGGCCACTGATCACAGTACCACACCATTTTGATTCCCTTGTGACAGGGCAACAGTGAGGTGACGGGTGAAAATGACTACTTAGCCGAGTATGAACCTCGGGTCTTGTCACCGCCGAAACGGGTCAAGTTCCTCCACCCCCAAACGTCCAATCCACAATGTACATCCCTTCCACTGCTCCCGACCCACTGTCACCATCGTATATACCATCAACGTTCATGCTTGCACCTGTGGCCATCAACAAATCCTTTGGTGAGTCATTCCAATTTCCTCTTTGGGCCTCTTTCTCAATGCACTTCTCAGGCACTATCAGCTTTATCGCTCAGATTCTGGCACTTCTTGCCATTGTACTGATGAGTGGTCACTTCAGATGCGGAGCAGGTGCTTGCGATCGTGTTTTTGACAGTAGTCGCAGTGTTGCTCTCCACTGCTTGAGTTGTCTACATTACCAAGCGCAATCCAATAGGCTCTGTGTCAAGCGTATCTTATCCCAACCCTCCCTTGTACCATTCGAATCTTTACCCTCAAAGAAAGCACATCAGGATGCATCCTCGCCCCCAGATACCACCCATTCCAACATTGCGACCTCCTTGAGTCCATTGGTATATCAGTTCAATGTCACTTCAAATCCACCATGGGTTGAGAACGAGAAAGCAAGCCATCCAGTTGCCCTTGGTAGTGTAGTAATATCAGGCTCATACGAGACTACTATGGGTACACAATGGTTGGAACTAGGTGAACACTCTGGCCATAGCATTGCAGACCCCTTGTGCCATCCCACTCGGACCCACCATTTACCTGTCCGTTTTAGGGATGTATTACCTGCACCACCGCTTCCTGTACCCCCTGAACATCCTGCTCCATCAACCACTTGGCTTCCTCACATCATCTTACATGTATTCGATTCATTCTGTTTATCATTCAATTTATATGGCATCGCTCGAGAATATCGTCACTGCCCCTCGTATGACCCAGACATGTTTCTCTCACTGGATGACCTGTTGAATAATAAGTCACACGTCAGTGATGACATTGCCATTGTAACAAGTAGAACAGTAGAGAACTACCTGTAGAAGGTAAAGGACTGTATAGCAAATTGGTGCTGCCTGTAGAATACTCAGTAAGTCACTATGATATTAGGATAGTAGGTACCTGTAGAATACTCAGTAAGTCACTAAATAAAACTAAAGGTAAATGGTCCGATGTAAGGTACTGCTTAAGTAAGCAAGTAATACCAAATATGGAATCCTAAATCCAACAGCCATCCCCTCCACCCCCACACCACCACCATCGCCATGGAAGTCAATGTCTATTTGGAGGCTGATAAAATGGATGCTGACCAGGAGCAGACAGAAGTCCGAGGGCGAAGTGACACGCCTTGTCAGAACTGTTATCACAGCAGATGATTTTCAACCAGAGGAGTTGCAGGACTTTAATGCTCATACTGAGATGAAACAGTTTGATGTTTCTGAAGAAAAACTCGACCCTAACCACATCTTTCAAAAGGATGGTTGGAATGAGGAGCCCATATATATATCAGTACCCACATGAGAATGCAATCCTGAAGGAAACAGTCAAACCTTCACTATTCCCAGATTTTTTTACCACAATCTCACTGCCGTTATCCAAGCTGCATTCTCTGAAAAGGCTTCTAAGCTGTTTCACTTGACTCCCTTCAAACAAATTTGGCGATCTGCTGTCACTGGGGGGGAGCAACAACTATATGATGAACTTTATGTATACCTTGGACACTCAGATCAAAGCTCACAATAAGCTGCAGAAAGAAAAACGCGCAGATGGTTGTATGCTCGAGCGTGTTATAGCAGGAATGATGTTTTGGTCTGACACAATGCAACTCATCCAATTTGGTCATGCTTCTGCTTGGCCATTGTATCTATTCTTCAGGAACAGTCCAAGTACTTACGAGTGCATGCCACCACAACTAAAACATGCCACCTGGTTGCGTTTTTCTCTTTGGTGAGCTGGATTATCTCATTGGGGATGTTCGAGAATAAGTAATGTCTATTATACCCACAGATCCCAACGAACATTATCAATTTTGTCTTGCAGTTCTCAAAGAAGAAGAATTGGACAGATATTGCAACTCATTGCAAGCATGAGCTCTTTCATGCAGCATGGAAGATCTTGTTGGACGAAGAGTTTGTGAAGGCATACAAGAATGGAATTGCAGTGAGGTGCTACGATGGCGTCAACCACCGCATCTTTCCTCGCATCTTCACCTATTCAGCGGACTATCCCGAGAAGTATAACAAATGTTTCTTGTCATTATCTGGCCTGAACCCATTTGTAGAGTGCTTATTGCAACAATTTGGGACAAGGAAGACTGTCCATGCCCTTGGTGTCTTATTCTGAAAAGCGAAATACACTGACTTGGCTTGGTCTCTGACCTTGTTGCAAGGATTGCAAAGATCCATGTGTACTTCTGTGATCGAATCAGTGCTGCCCGTGATGCAATATATAAGCATGGTGCTCCCATTAAAGGTGCATTCGCAGAATAGCGCCTTCAGACTTTTTCACTGGTACCCACATTTATAAGTAGCTTGATGCTGATAATGATAATTCATGTTTCTGTTACTAAATCAATACCCTAGAACTCCTTTGCTGAAGTCCTGGGTCCACTCGGATGTGACATATTCTCAATGTTCACAGTGAATCTACTGCATGAATTTGAGCTCGGGATATTCAAGTCAGCGTTCAAGCATCTCTTGCATTTGCTGTATGTAATCAATCATGATGCCATTAACATCCTTAACAAACGGTAAGTATGTGGAACATGACCCTCCCAGCACATACGTATCTCACTTGTCACTGGCAGCTACCAGCAAATTGGATCATTTGGCAAAGGTTCTAATCGGCAGTTTCCCCCAGATGTATTAGAGATGCGGCAACAAGCTGTTGGGTATTTTGAAAATGTCCTGCAGGTAAGCCAATGTTTTATTACACACTTGCTCCAATTTTTAATTCTAGCCATGATAGTGTGTGATTCCAGTGTTCAAAGGGCTCTTTCCAACTGAACATGATAAAATAGTTGGTACTCGGTTGTTCCGCCTCGCTCAGTGGCATGCTCTTGCCAAGCTTTGACTACATACAGAACATTCAGTGGGGTTACTTGAAGAAGCAACAAGAATGTTTGGTCAGCAACTATGCAAATTTAAAAAGTTGATTTGTGAATCTTTCAAGACGACAGAGCTACCCTCGGAGGCAGCCATACAATGGGGACGAGCTGAGGCAAAGATGAAACACCAATCAAGCAATTCCACAAATGCATCCCATGGTACCAGTAATGCACTGCAGCCAAGGGTGTTTAACCTGTCGACATACAAGATACACGCCCCTGGTGACTACGTGAGAAGTATTCGTTCGTTTGGAACGACTGACTCGTACACTACTCAGATCGTAAGTCTAAGCACCACCTAGCATTGTCACTGACAAGCTTTTCTCAGAGCGAACTTGCTCATCGGGCACTGAAGAGATTTTATCAAAGCACCAACAAAAATGATCCTACCAGTCTACTCGCCAAGCAAGAGAGATGATAGACTCACACGCACCAGGAGATAGATTGCAACTCTGAGATACCATTCATGGATGGACCTGAGGAGAGCACAGATAGTGTGCTGTTGCTCACAGAACAATATCACTTATCATATACCTCCCATAGTACAATGAACTTAGTTGCCTTTCTGAGGGAATTTTCTGGTGATCCTGCTGTTAAGGCCAGTTGAATCAACATGTGCTCAATCCTTTGGTTACTGATACCACTTGTTAGGATTTTATTCCAAATCTCAAGGATCATCTCCTTGCATGCCTACGAAACCTTGCTTATGATGGGGATGAATATGTATTCAGTCCCGAGGAACGTCATTCAGTGCATTTCATGTAGAATACTCAGTAAGTCACTAAGTAAGACTAAAGGTAAATGGTCCGATGTAAGGTACTGCTTAAGTAAGCAAGTAATACCAAATATGGAATAAATAATCCAACACTCCCCCTCAAACACAAGGGGCTAACTATTAGCTGTAAGTGTTTGTCCAAACAGAGTAGAAGGTATGATCAAAAGAAATATACCAAAAGATTCAATAAATGACTTGTAGTGTAGTCTGTATTGATGTCCGTAGGTGGTGGTCACGGTGCACTCAAGCGGTGTCCATATATGGAAAGTCGCGACTCGGCTGAAGTGCACACACTCGCCTCGATCAACTCCGGTGCCACCATCTTCACATATCGTGACATGCGGCTGCTCCTACAATATGTTGAGTTAATATACAACCTTTCTAGTGCATCCGATCTGCCCGATATGGCCTCGATACGCCCGAATGACATGGTGAGTGGTTTTCCTCGCTCAGGTCCGACTAACTCATCTAGCTTGTAACTTGAGTCGTCCTCAGCGACGCGGTGGGTCCAGATAGTTGGTGGGCGACCTGGGATAAGCAGGAGGTGGTGCGGATGGCCTAGGTGCATCCGTCGTATCGTGTTTGTAACATCAACGCTGACTCGCCTTGATATCAGCTAGCAGGTCCGTTTTGACTTGTTTTGAGTCACGGCGTGCTCCACTCGTTGCGCCATCCATCTGGCCATCATTCCCATCGTATCCGCCGCTGTCAATAACCTTTGGGCAGCCCCATTCGACTTCTTCACCACTCAATGCCTCCTGCTCCCTCTCTGGCCCTCCTGGGTCCTTGTATCGGTGTGGTGCGTTCGTTTCGGCGACGCGCGCGTTCCCGTCACTCATGGTGCGTGTCCCATCGTATTCTGCGCCTTCGATAACCTCTTGGCCGCCCGAATCGACCTCAACGCCTCCCTTCGCCTCCAGCTCGCCCAAATGGCCTCCTGGCCTGGTACCTCAACCTGGCGGGATTGTCTCACTGCTGCGCGCATTCCCATCGACTATGGCACATCCCTGGGTACCCTGGAGGTCGCCTGGTATGACCGTCTCGCCGCTCAGATCGTCCGGGTTGTCTGAGGGTCTACTAGGTGAGTACTCTTCCTCACTTTGTTCTGGGTGTGCGTGCTCACGTTCTGACGCATTCCGCAGCTTCCTTGGCTGCTTCCTAGCATCCTCAACACTTCCTGATGCTCCCGATGCGTTCATATCGCCACCGGTAAGTCTGTCGTCGCAGCTCGTATGACTGAACCTCTCCCCCTCGAGCTCAATGCTCAGGGGGTCATTTCGTCGCTGTGTGGGTTCGGCTGGGCTGGAAGGTGGTGGTGGATGTGGGGGTTTCTCTGGTATGTCGCTGTAGACCGTTTCGCTACACTGATCGCTTTCTTCGTCAGCTTTCATCGGTCGTATGTGCGCGCTCACACTTTCTCTCTCCCCCGCAATCGACACATTCTGATACGTCGCCATGCTCTCTCCTGGGCCCTCCACCTGTTGCGCTTCCTCTGCAGCCCCCCTATCATCCACTGCATCAGCGCTTCGATGCGTGACGCTCCCAGTTTGTTTGACATGGGTCTTGCCCCAAGTGACTGCTAAGGTGAGGTTAAGGGATTTTTGCTCAAGCGGATCCAGAATTTTCTCAAGTCACAATTGGAAAAGTGGAATAAGGCAGATTAAGTAGGGATTAAGTAGTCCAAGTACGCAATAGAATTAATGGCGGTTTGCCTGCGGTGAGGTTGACAATACAGTGATCAATGAGAAAAAAATGACTTGCCAGGAACGGACCATACACATCATAATCAAGACGCAATCATGAACGAGTGGTGGTCGGCATACTTGTTGACATAGAAGGAATCAAATACATCATATGAATGATGTGGTTTGATTTCGAGTGAGATGGGGCGAGTGCCATAGACAGGTATTAGATGTGCTGCACGGTAAATCGAGTCGATATGAATGATCGCATGGTTGGATTGACGATTGGGAAGAGTTGCTGGGCATACAATCCACATTCCAGTGGACTCGTCTGGCTCCTCGCCAACCTTATCAAACCAGTGTACAACTGCACAAGGATAAGTAATGCCCTTATAGATAAAGGAAAAAAAACAAAAGACACGGGCAATTTCATACCCGCGCATCCCTTCTGCATATGGATCTGTTCCAACAAACACGCAGTCATACCGTGGGCCCTCACCCCTCCACATTGGACAAGATCGGATGTATTCTTTATGCATCCCACCAGTTCCACTCAAGTCGCTGGGTGCATAAAATCTGGACAACGCAGAATTGAAGACAGACACAGCACCATCATAGAAGGGAAGTTCCACATATGGAACATCCATAATGTCACGTGGATCATCAGGGTTCAGGTATTCGAATAGGAAGCATCAGAGGAGGATCATCAAGTTGGGGATGGCGAGTTCTGTGGCTAATGCACCTGCAGTTCTAGCACGTTTATACTCTGTAAAGTATGTGAGTAAAATGACTACAAATATACCATGACATACGTGGCTTTCAAGAGAGCTCAACGTGCGCAGCAAGTACGGTCGTGCTATGATCTGCCTCTTCATCCTCATTGTCGGCTGCAACACCTGTGGAGCCCGAGCGGTTCGGGATATCACTGTCATGGTTGGCAGAAGAGGTACTTGCCAGTGAATCACGACCGTCCGTGCCAGTGGATGTGGCAGGTGGTGCCATTTGAGCTTTGGAGTTCAAGTTGAAAGTCAGCCATTAAGTAGCTTGTAATTGGGAATCTGATTGTGCACCTATTAACCTAAGGGCGCTCGATAAACATGTTCCGGCGAGCATACCACGACGGTTGAAATCAGTCCGTGCAGCCGAAAGCTTGTCAAGGCGCTGATTGATAATGAGCATCTGACCAAGCGCCTTGTACTTGTTTGATCGACGGTATGGTTTCTTGACTGCAGTAATATGTTTATTCTCTGTGATCGATGAGCAGAGTCCGTTTGGCGCACCAAAGAGCCGGATTAGCTCAGGGTAATGCTTGATAGCATGTTGACGTGGAAGCGAAAGTGTGGAAACAATGCCTGTCATCTTGAAAATCTCACGGTAGTGGTGGAAACAATCGATTGCATCCTCGATGTTACTCAGCATGGACTCCGTTATGATGTTTTGACGGACAAGATAGCACATTTCTAAGAATGCACAAAACGTGCACAGAACCTCGTCTGGGACATATCCCTCTATTGCCACAATATAAACCTTGAAAGATCTCAGTACAAAAAGATGGAGATATGTGCCAAAGATTGACGGACCTTCATCAGTGCCTTGGAATCATTACCAGTCCATTGTTTGAATCCCCGGCCCTGTGGGAAGCAACAGAGGCCAGAAAAGGGTGCTACTGCAGCAATACTATCATTGTATGACATTTAGTGTTTACAACAAAAAAAAAGAGAAGACAGACTGTCGGTCAATGTCATCCATAATGTGTTCTGCTTGTCGAGTCGATCCCGACAATTGTATAATATATTTCTCCACCCAATCAACTAGATGATCTTTAAATGACCCCTTAATGAGTTGGTGAAGTAAATCGGGGGCGATCAGTTGATGTATGTCGGCACAAGGGAAATCATTCGTGAATGGCTGATGAGGGAGAAATCGATCAGTATCACCATAAAATAGATGAATGATACATACAACGAGGCTCCCAACCATGCCAAAATCATGCCACATTTCATCCAAACTCGCGTTCCGAAACAAGTTTTCAGTCAGCGTCTTGCAGCGGTTTAGAGTCTCCAGATCCGAGTCGAGCATTCCGCGTGTTGCAGTACAGCTGTGATGTGAGTCATTAGTGTGCATGCACATGTGCGTTCAGCTCATTAGATACTTACCGTGCACACCACCCACGAACAATGCAGGCAAGTAGAGCCTGCTCCTCATAGTTGGCAATATATGGTCCAAGTCCATATATAGTTTTTCGAAAATGTCCATCTCTGTAGCGGACAATCTCCGGGGTGTTCATTATCTGTTTTAAGCTTTGAAATATTGTCGACAGTGAGTTGTGGAATAATTGACGTCGGAACAATCAGAACTCCTCGGATGACATGTGCTCTTTCGTTGCTGGACAAATAGAAAAAGTCAGCACAGGCAGGTTTGGCTGCGTGATGGAAGAACTTACTTTTTGGAATTGCCAAAAATCCGATTACAACAACAGCATCGGGATGTGCATGACGGATGGTATTGTGGATGTTACCAATTGACATGTAGAGTGGGTAGTATTCATTGTTGCCAGTCGCAATGGATACTGTTGTCTTGTCACTTCCCAGAACCACGGGAATGAAAGTAGATCCTCGTGTGTGCGGTATGTGAGCTATTTTATCCTAGAACTAGTCAGACACGATGTCTACAGAGTGGCGATCAGCTTACCGCGTGCAGCCATGCCCAGTGTCCAGACATGAAGTCTTGATAGCGCCGTTCGTCACTTTCAACAGAGTATTCGCGGTATGGCCCATAGTCGAACGAATCCTTGAAGTCTGGATTTGCGAGCATGTTGTGAAGGCAAGCGAGCGAATCGCAAAACCAAACATCGAACGTTTGGTCCATCCATGATGGCTGGTCTGGAAATGGCTCATTGCCTTTGTATTTGACATGAAATCTTTGCCATTTTGTGCCGGCCAATGGAGTATTGTCGATAACGTCATATAAATGTCTTGTGCTCCTGAATGGTGGTGTTTGCTGTTTGGGATTATCGGGATTGACCTCAATTAGGGTTGCTGCCCATATATCCATGAGGGCGTCAATCTGCTTCGCACTCATCTCAGAACGCCGATATAGTAGGTCGGCCGTTTCGAACTGGGTACAACTGGTATATGGAGTCCAGTCGTCATCCGAGGTAGCAGGTGGTGGCGGCGGTGGTGTGTCAGGTGGAAGAGCATTTCCACGAGCGTCGCAAGGTCGCCTTAAAAAGTTGATCATTACGATTTAAACAATGAATACTAAGACAAACTTACCGTTCAAACGGGGGTGAAATACTTGGCGCAAAGTCCCATCCATCCTCAGCTCTTCACAGCATTGCTGATCTGAGTTCTCGTAATCCTCGTGTTCGGCTTCAGGTGATCCACTGGGGACAGGGGACTCGGCAGAGTGGGAGCGTGTCGAAGAATTGCAAGATGGGGAGGGTGATAGACTGCTGCGGTTGTACGATTGACCTGAGTGAATGGTTGGATGGGCTGATAGGCGGTGTTTAGTTCGACCGGCAAGTGTTTTGAACCAGCGGTCGCAGCCTGGGTGCTCGCATGGAAGTTGGAGGGCCATATTAGCTGTGCGCTGACCATTCCTTTGGTGGGGTAGCATTTTGATACACTACTGGCACAGCACCCTCAAAGCTTGACGTTCCTGAGGGTAGAATCTAAGTGGAGTGAGGCTTGAATCATAAGTTGTTTGTTTGCACTCAGGGTGTGCTGCCTACAAAGTTCACGAAAATTCAACTCCACAGCTTGCTGTCTCACACCCGTCCATTAGCATTTTACTGGCCTTGCTCAACCATCCGACACCTTTATTTTCCCATGAATACTAGATGTACCCGTGCCAAGAATGCAACTACTCACCCCAGAGCTATTGTTCTCGCAGCACAGGGCAAGCGGTGCACCAAAGCAGAAAAAGAGGCCGACAACAACCGTGCGGCACTTGAGAAAGAAGCAGCTGAGAAAGCCGAGGGAGAGCACATCATCAGTATTGCAAAGTTAGTCATGCAACTACGTGGAGAGCAAAATGCTGCCACACCTGTGAGTCATCTATTTGTTCTACATCCTTCATCATGAGCTAACTTATTGTTATAGGAGAGTGGGGCCTCTAGTGCAAGAGGCCTCAATAGCAAGTCAAGCACTAGTAGGGCAGCAGACCAAGGTCAGGCACAGAACGCTGCAGTGAGTAATGGCACTGACCTCGTTGTTCCATCCTTCATCATGAGCTAACTTGGATGCTTGCAGGAGAGTACAGTATCTGGAACAAAAGGCACGAGCTCTCGTCCCGGTACCAAATCAGGTGCTAGAGCATTAAACCAAGGTCAGTCACGGTAACAGTATTCCTCCGATGAAATACTAACAAACTCACCGTGACCAGTTTCATAGGCACCAAGCATCAGACTCAGTCTGGAACGAAAGCGAAAGCAAAGAAGGGGAAGACTTCACTCAAGGCGATGATCAATGAAGCAAGCAAGACAATCAGCTTGGATGTCAACGAGGCGGCCACCTCACGTGGGACTGACGCAAACTTGTCACACCTGCCGAAGTAGGTCACACACTTTCCCATCGACTTCATGTTGCTTCTTACGGAGGCTACATTATTCTTTGTGGATCTTTTGGTCACTAACTATGAGTCTGTTAATAGGGACTCGGAACCTGTTGGTGGCACGATCACGGGGTGGCTTGCGCATGTCCAGGAGAAAACATCTTTGCAACCCGTCTCTGCAAAGGCATCGGATGCGTCGACCTCTGTATTCAAGCTCAGTAGTCAGCCCAGCAAGGCAGGAACAGGTAGTACTAAGCCCACTACTCAATACTCACAGACAGATTCTGGTATTGTGACGAAATTTGGAGGGTTTGACCTTGATTGCGACGAGGATAACAATGATGAAGAGCGAGAGGTGGCCCTCGGGAAAGGAACAGAAAGCATGAACAAGAACACTGCTTTGGTGCATGTTGGACACATTGCCCACCGTATCTCTTTTGCTGTTTTCAAAGCTATTCACTGAACTAAATATATAGGTTATTCCTTCCACTCTGGACAGTGACTCTGAGATCAAAGCCAGTCAAATCCCCCCCTGGTATGATAGCTACAAGGGTACTCCTCCTCCATCTCAGCCCCGGGTGCCCTCGACCATATTGAGGAGATTCGAGATGGAAGTCAGTCAAACCCCCTCCTGGTATGATAATTATGAGGGTACTCCTCCTCCATCTCAACCCCGGGTACCCTCGACTACATTGAAGAGAAAGATTGAAGAAGCTCCAAACAGGGATCCCTCAGAGGACGAGGACCTTCTCGAACTTTCCTCTGAGTTTGATATGGAAGTCGATACCGCCAATGTCATAACGAGTGACATGAGAACAACAGCGACAGCAAGTCTTTTTTTCTTACCTTGTGTTCATATGCTCACGCTTAGTTGACATCACAGCAGACGTTAGTCGGTGTTGTGCACGCAGATGATGATGCTCAGCTGATGGCGAAGAAGGTCAAAACGGAGGCAGACGACATTTCCCTCGGCAAGAAGATGAAAGCTTCGGAGCACAAGTTCCGCAGTGATTACAAGAATATCGATCTTCCTATCGCGGCAGACCAGAAGTGGACGAGCACATTCATGGACACCGTCATTCTCTGGGCTGGGGGACAGACAAGTATCTGGTCTATTCCTGATAAAACCCTGGCAGCTTCTCTTCAAGAAATCTTTTCCGCCGTCTATCCTGACATTGAGCACGAGGTTACCATTCACAGTCCTGTATTTGGAGTGGTGCGTCACCTTCTTGCTTCACTTTTTCTCATCTTCCCATCACCCATCACTGAAACGTCATGGTGGATAGGTGTCACAACGCTTGCTCGAGTGGCGCAGTGGATTCGGATCCGCTGCACTCGCTATGGTGATACATTATTTCTGGGAAATGATTGAGAACAGTACCGATATAGAGGGATCTAATACAGCAGTCCAAGAAATTGCTAGGCGATTGATTGCTCCCCCGCTTTTTCCATTCACTCACGAAGACTGTGATAAACCCAGTCCCCAGCGCAATTTCCGCTCTCCGTTCATCATCAAACTTATCGCTCTGGCCCATTTAAGCAAGACCTTCGGTGCTGTCAATATCCCATCTCTCGGAACTGACAAACTCCAGCAAGGTTACGACATGGAGAGTGTTATTGGGCTTGCGGCGGCTGCGGTAAAAAGAATCGCTGTTTTAA
>JBBPRB010000677.1:0-13614 GCA_038092815.1 Hortiboletus rubellus | reverse complement strand
GAGGAGCTTTCTGTGTCAGAGTCAGTTCCATCCTCATCAAACTTGTATCAATGTAGTAACTGGTTGATGACTCAACTAACTTCACTAATTTGGAAGGGCTTGCTCATATCTACGCCAATATTACCAGCAAGTAGATGTATCTGCACCTTCTCTCGCATGTACTTAGGGATTTCTTTCCAAAAGTAGATGTGATATTCTTCATCTTGAATCACCTTTGTGGCCTTTAGCCATTGCACAACTATTGTAAACTTGTGCTCATAGGCCTTTCATTGTGACATCTTGTCTAGGCTCTTCTTGGCATACTTCTAAGTGAGCTTCTTAAGGTCACTCTTCCTATACCAAGCATCTACTTGCTCAGCATCATAGAGATAAAGGATCTTGGCTCTCAATCCATCCCAATTATTGTTCATGTATTCAGTGAGGGATTCAATTAGTCATCCAACTTGACTGTTGCAGTAGTTGGAGATCCCTTCACACTTCTCCTGGTCAGTAGTAATGTTGTACTGGGTGAGCAATCACTCATATTGCCTTAAGAAGCATCTGACTTAAGAGTAGTGCCCTTTAAACTTATCAGGGGCATCTCAGCTTCTGTGTCTGGGTAATGTAGTAGATGTGGCTCCAAGGTGCTATTAACTATTAGGTCTCCCTACCAGCTAGGGATCTATTCCTTTTAATTGCCTGCTCTGGGGTTTTCTGCCTCAAGGTGCCCTAACTGTTCCTATCCTAAAAGATGTAGTATACTCCTAACTATGGATCTAAGTAGCTCTATTTATAGCATGGGAATACTCTACACAGCCTCTCTATTTGTTTGTAGAGGGGTATACTTGTAAGCACTCGTTGGTTGAGTTCTATTGGAACTATCTCCAAAATTGGAACTGTCCAAATGGGGCTGAATCGCGCTCCTTATATAGTAGTGTACATTTGGCTGTGGTACCTTCGGTTCCGAGGTGGCTGTGCCAAAATATGACTCATACTGACTCATATTGACTCACTTTGACTCACTTTGTTAGAAAATGGCTTGCAATCAGCCAAAAATAGCCTTTGGCTTGGCAATGACTCATGCTGACTCACTATGACTCATGCTGTCCCGGCCACATGATCATTCTGCTAGTCTAGAGATAGTGTTTTGGTTAGTTCTTATTTGATTCATTTTGACTCATATTGACTCACTATGACTCATGCTGTGCAAGGTCACATGATCTGAGTCAAGTGATTCGCAACTGAGGTCACATGCTCCATTTGCTTCTCTGCCACTTGGCTAAGTACTTAAGGGTAAAAGAGATGTTAAAAAATAATTTGTTATGTACTTATAGATAGTGCAGAGGCAATAGCAAAAGGGTAAACCCAGTGAGGGAGAGTACCCACTTACTGTAGTGCACTTGCAAACAAGTTGCTAGAAGTTATTCACTATCATGATACAAAATAAAAAGCTTACATTTGGACTCTGAAGGAGCTGGGTTTATACATAGTATAAGAATATTTGTATGTACATATTGTGAAAATATCTATAAAATATAAGGGGCTGAGTAATGTGCAGCAGTGCACAGCAATAGGCAGCCAATGGCAAAAGGTGCACAAGGTATGGCACAATATGCAGAGAGAATGGTGTGATATAACACCATTATGATATAATATAATATTATTAAAAAATAGGAATAAGTATGATGTCACCAATTTAGAACAATGATGTCATGGGTCTAGAATGAATTAATAATCATGAAGAGTGACCCAGACAAGATAAGATTTAGATAATTGAATCTAAATATTTTAATACTGATACCTCAATGGACTCTGGTGTTATATCTCTTTTCATTTGCTAAAGCACCATGATGAGTGTGCACAGAGAGTATCAACAAGGCACCCTAACAAAGCCTCTCACCCTAACTCCCAGTGAGGTTACCCTCAAGCAACTGTGCAAGTGGGAAATGGGGTGTTTGCAATACTTTTTCCACAAAGATGTTGCTACTGATGATCAGGTAAATTGCATTGTGTAAGGCCTCCTGGACCCCTGTATCTAGCAGTGGTACTTAGTAGAGAATGCTTGACTCAATATGCTCACCTTTCCTAAACTCAGGCACTTCCAAGTCTGACTATTTTCCAACTGGGCATTCAAGCTGTGACTTCAGATGTTCTCATCATTTCAAGATATGCAACTGTTTCACAAATGGGTAGTTGGTGTTCAAACACACAACTCTATTTTCATCAATGATATGTTGCATATATCTGACATCAACCTATGCTACTATTTTGAGGTGCACATGCACAAGGACCTCACTACTGAATATCATACCTCAGATGCCAGAGATGAAGCCAACCTGCACAAATAGATCAAGAAGTTTAAAAAGTTTGATTAAAAATGACAGTAAGAGGCCTGATTCCTTCATGATCAGATTGTGGCCTCACTGTATTCCTCTGGCAAAACACATACTCATGACAAATATCATCCAACCACCAATCCCTCTGGTTTCCACACATCCAAAACCTTGTCCAGCAACATGGTATGCTTGCCTGGGCTTACAAATGAAGAGCAGAAACTGCTCTGTAATAACAGTGGATGCTTCAAGTGCCACCTACCTCTCCAGATGCATACAAGCCACAACTGTCCAAACAGTTTCCCTGATACAACCATTTACAAGATGATTACTGTCAATAACATCAAGAAAGCTGTGTTAGCTACACCAGTCACCAAAGCTTCAACTACACATGCAACTACTAGTATGGTTGCAGCAATCTACACAGAAGAACTGGTTGTTATTATAATACCTTTTATAGCACAGATTTGGGTGAAGAGTATGTATTTCCCATTTCCTGTTCCCAACTCCTTTGGTGATGCTGAATTGATAGTCCCTTGTTGGAGCACCCATTGGAGGTTGATTCCGGTATTTCTTATTTTCTTATCTTTCATTTCCTAATACCAGATTTTAGATTAATCTCTGACTTTATTCTTATGCTATTCCATATTACTCATTACATATAGATAAGTTCTTTCTTATCTTATGATCTAAACTATGATATCATCCTTATCTGATATTTCATGATGTCATAAAATATGAATATGATATATGTTTTATACTTGACACATGTTTCTTCTCCATCACATTTCATGGGTAGTGTAGAACACTATATAAGACCAGGCCTTAAGCCCATCTTCTCTATCTTGTTAATCAAGTTCTTCACTCCCTCCTCTCACTTAGAATCACTTGAGCATTAGTCCTCCCACCTATTGCTCTTATCTAAAGGTCTATTGTTATCATCCATAATCAATCAGTGAGTAACTCTGTCATATACCGTGCCAGCCCCAAGCACACTCCAGCCCTCCGGGCACAACTCCACTCCTCAGGAGTGATCTCCGGTCCGTTCTCTGTTAATATGTACCTCCGTTCCTCCGGACATCTATATTCTGACTAATCCTTCCTGACACTTTGTACTTACGATATTCCTTTGTTTCGTACATAGTATAGTTCCGACTCTTAGATACCTCTGACCTGTGCTTGCATAGCTCCGGCATTAGTCTCGCCGGAGCATAGCACCGGCTTTCTCATCTCCCGTCCTCCATCTTAGTCATCCGCTTTACTAATACTATACTTTCCCTCCATATATAAACTCCTAGACACTTGATGTATAGTAGCTAGATTATCAACTTGGACAGACTCCTATTCCTTCCGCTATCTCTGTGCTTCTCCACTCAAAAATACAGGACACAAACAATAGCAAGGGCGCAGCACGTAAGCTGAAGCTGAAGTCCTAACCTATCCGCACAACTCCAGAGTTCCAGAGTTCTGCCAGGAGTTAACCGGTCTCTAACAAACTCCCACTGATACCATAATCCCTTCTTGCCCCTACATAATTGAGATAGCTATCATCCTGATACTTAGTTCTGATTGATGAACATCTGGTGTCATCCCTGAGACTTCATGTCCACAGGCTACCATAGCCTATCCCCATTGTGATGGCACTTTTTTTTTTTTTCCAAGAGAGCAATTTTGTCTCACTATATTAATTTGTCTGTTTCTTCTTTAGACTCTTGCTTTCAAAGTTGTTCAGTTTGAGCTGTCATTGTGTCCAACCTTGTCAAATCACTTTTACTTGACTACATATTCCTTGCTCACAATAATATTGTTATAGATCATGTGTCATGCTTCTGTGTTGTCAAGGATTCTGATTATGATTTGTTTCACCCTTCTGTTTCTGCATCATTCTGTGTAACCTCAACTCTAACTGCAATATGTATTGCACATATGACAGTGCAATCCATGTTACATCTCATGCTACTGATCCACAAATCCCATGTTGAGTCCACTTGTGACTATAACTTGCTTCCTGCAAGGAACTGGGTTTACATGATCATTCAAAGATGAGTATCAGGAGTACTTTCCTGCCAATATTTCCCACTGCAATACATTACCAGATGATGTCCTTTTCTATGTTCATCCAAAAGATGCCAGCAAGGATATTTAACTATGATCCTATGACTGCTTGCAAAAATATAAGGTAGCCTGGCATACCCTCTTACAGCACCATATCATCTCTGATTGTCTATGGCCATCAAATAGTGAGCTCTCTTCCCTTGTGTTTATTATTCCAAAAGCTGACCCTACAATACTACCCTGTTGCATGAACAATTTCCATGTGCTGAATGAAAATACAGTGCTGAACAATCATCCCCTACCTTAAATTGATGAAATTTTGTGCAATTGCACTAAAGGCCAGTTCTTTGGAAAGATTAACATGAGTAATTTCTTTTTTCAGACGAAATGCCACTCTAATAACATCCACTGGCTGGTGGTCCATACTTCCTGAAATCCATAGTACATCTCTATGGTTGTATTCCCCTTCTCGAACACACTCTACCATCTCTTTCTTGTTCTAATATCACTCTCAGGGCCTTCCCTATATAGACTGGACACCTTGGTCAAAGACCAGTATATGGACTATTAGTCCAGATGCATTGGTCAAATGTGGCTGACATGGACTTCTGAGTATTGATCTTATCTTATCAATTTCTCCTATTCATTTTGATCTTTTACATATATCTTTTGTACCATTGAAGACTGGTTGGGTCATTTGGGCCCAATAGCCTCCCTTCTTAGAACTACAGTAACTTTTGTCATTTAGAGTTTTGATCCATTTTGTAACTTTTTATTTTATTTCTCTTTTCTTGGCATGTATTACTCTATTGGTTGTAGTGCAACTCCCAGACTTGCCTGGACTATAAAGTCATGTACCTTAGAGTTAGAAAACACTTTTGGTTGGATTCACAAACTGCTTAAACCTCTTGTCACCACCATACTGACACTAACACCATTCACCATTACTGCTTACCACAATCTTAATCTTTCTCCTTTGTCTTCTACCTCTTGCCAGTCTTCCAGATTTTTCATATTTCTTTTGGATATCTTCTGAACTAGTATCAGACTAGCTGAGTAAGTTCACAGGCTTCTATCTTTTACTCATCTGTTTACAAAGTTTCTTTTGAGGTAAATACACTTGCTTCCCTACTTCCTTCTCTAGCCTGGGACTAGTGGTTCCTACCTTCTAGTCACCTTTAAGCCTGTTATTATCATTACAACTAGAGCCCACTGCAAGGGATTCACAAACAGGTTCTACAAGAAGTCCATGGCTGATTGTCCAATGCCAAGAGCTTGAAATTTTACTTGAGCATTTTAGAAATTTGCAGATTAATGGAAAAGACGTACTTCGACTTCAACTGGTCCCTCCTTAAGATGGCTGTCACAACCATGCTGATCTCCTTGATGTGTCAGGGTTTGCCTTTAGTCTATTTTTAGATGGCAACCTTGACCCTTCAATTACCTCAACCACCTGTGATTTTGACCAGCTTGGTATCTTTTGATTCCTCTCCTCTATTTCCCATCATCTGATGTACTGTCTTCAGCAGCTTTAGGCACCTATTCTGGTAGCACCACTTCTCCTAGCTAGAAAATTTATCTGACAAGCACAACCTAAGCAATCTTATAGTGGAAGCATATATCCACTTGACCCCATTGTGATAGTTAAGGGAATCGCACATCACCTCTCAATTTTCTTCTCCTCTATCACCTCTTTCAACAAGTACTTTGTCCTCATCATTGTTATCTTCTTCATCCCTCTCCTACTTTCTTTCCTACTTTGCAACTTTTCACTAGGAACATCTACAGTCTCCAGTTCCCTTTGCTGAGCTGCTCTTTACTACATCCTATTCCAGACTTTTGTCCCTGTTATTGCTGACTGCTTCAACATCACCTCAGTTTCCCTTTTGCCAACTCTCTCCAGCTGCCCCTCCACCAATGGCTCAAATCCCCCAGGTGCTGCTCTGTGGAATCCAGAATATCCTGAAATTTGATGAGAAGATGCTGGCTCTGCTGCTGCACTTCCTCAAAGATGTTGACATCATTGGAACTGCTATCATCATCACTGAGGCTGCCAAAATCCATATTACTATAAGGTATGCCAATCCCAAAGAGGCCAAAGGATGAGAGCTTCTCAATAAAGTGACTGCTGTTCTGGTTGACTAGGTGTACTGAGTGTAGATCTGCTTGTTAGAACATACAATAGATAGAACACAGCAGAAAGGAACTATGGGCATTAGAGAAGTACATCCTAAAAGCTCTAGATTCTAGTCAAGAAAACACAATATCAGACTATCTAACAAGTCCAGCTGTATCACAAAACACATTTGAAATTGGTGGAAGTAATGTTGAACAGCAACAACCCATTTAGAAACCATTCTCACAATATATTAAGAGATCCAGACATGCCAAATGTGTCTGGATTGGCCCATTAGGGGCCACAGGAGCAAGATCCACCCCCATATCCCCATGCTTTGCTCCAAATGAGGAACAATGAGTTTGAGCAGCAGAGGATATTGCAAGACCTAGCTTTACTGAATGGAGTTTTGGAAACCCATTCCTAATGAGCACATTGGAAGGGACACTGAACAATGATATTATTATTAAGTCTGGCTGGAACTTACAAGGCTGAATGATATATTTGCAGAATGTGCCATATATGTTATCTAATTCATCAAACCAAAAGCAGGATCCATAGACAATTGACCCAGTATTACTACAGATATCGCTGATAAAGTCTATCTAGCTGCATATATTACTTAGACAACTGTTAAAGTTGTAGAACTTACCACATTCCACCATTGTCTGCCACATCCCATCAATCCTGCCACTGGTAAGCACAACTTTCCATCCAATAATACAATGTCTTCCTTCTAGACAAGACAATGAAGAACCAACCAAAAACTGGTGGTTTCCAGACAACGTGTCTTGTCTTCATGAGCTTGAACACTTTGCTCAAGGGGAGTATAAGAAGTCTACCCTTGGTGGCATTAGGGATAATGGATATAGTTCAAATAGAAAAGGGGAAAATTTAGTATATCAGAAGCCATGGTTTGTTTGCCAATCCTCCATGTAAGTTTACAGATTGGTTGTTAAAGATGATTCCAGCCTAAAGACTGGTTAGTAAAGGTGATTCTAGGTGAATTACACATCTAATGGAGTCAAGCTAATGCCTAGCAACTATGGAAACTTGTACTTTGATAGTATGAAAGGTGGACAATTTAGGAACTTGGTCTAATTTCACCTAATGCTAATAGATTGTGTGTAGGAGACTCCTGGGAATGTTGCATCCAGAAGTGGTGATTAGGTAATCAAAGGGGTCATGTCAAGTTGCTTAGTCACTCAGCTGGTTATAGTAGACTCAGTCTTGTAGTGTACTAAAGGGCTACAGCTAAAGGTTGAAAGTTTAGACTTAGACTAATCCCTTAGGATAGTAAGTCTAGGGAAGGTAGTGGTAGGAGTCCTTTAGGTAGCTCATCCTAATGATGGCAAGATGCTCAATTACTGGTTGGTAGTTAACTTGGCAGTACACTTAGTAGATTTAGCAGAGTTATTATAACTCAATCTTATTGTCTTATCTAAAAGGTAGGCAAGTTTGGCTTAGAGAGGCGAAGTGTAGTCCTTATTTGGTACTATAGGACGCTTAGGTTGTTTACTAATAGGGACCAGATGCCTTTTTTTTCCCAAAAAGGGGTTTCTCCCAAAAAAGATAGTCTTACGTACTTGTCTTTTATTTAGGTACAAGTTTTAATAGCCTAGTAGTAGTTCTAAAGTCCTATTTACTTCGCTCTGGGGTACCCTGCCTTATTAGGTCTCATTAGGTTTCCCAGGGGATCTCTTATCAGATGAGATTATTTGAAATAGAAGATGAGATGCTCTCTGCAGGCCAAAATACCCCCCTTTATATACATAAATACAGGAGGCTGTGCCAGCAAATCAGAGGGCTTGGTGGCTTATAAATTAAGGCACAATCGCTTACTAATGTCAGGCACAAGCTGTCAAACCCAAGCACACTAAGGGAAAACACTTTGAGCAACGGAGTCCAAATTTGAAATACTCTGCCAAAGAGGCTGGCTATGCTGTGCAGGACTGTACAGACTAATGGGGACAAGGTCACATGGTAGCTAGGGGTCACATGATCACTTCGTCTTACTGGTACTTAGTTAAGTAATCACATAAATAAAGAGAAATCAAATAAATAGTATGCTATGTATATATGTGCAAGTGTAAGGATATGACTAGAGAGATTAATGAATATCTCAATAACCAGTAGGTGGAAAATTCTGGAAAAATAGGGATAAGTAGGCTATGATAGGGGCTATCATGCCCTATAGTATCAAGGGGTAAGGTCCACAGGGAGCCATGGAAATTTCACTTCTCAGGTGACTGCTTTACTATATATATGTATGCTTGAAACTAGTTTCATGCAGGTCATCCACAGGGAATGGAAAAAAATCATCCCCAATTGTCCATATGCTTAGAGGTTGGGAGGATTAATAAAGTTGGTGATGTTAGTGGAACAATAAGGAGCACTAGCAATATAACAGAACTAGCTGACATTGATGTGACTATCTGGAACTTAAGTTTGCATTACAATTTATGTGATTGAATCATCAACACACTACACGACTGGCTGCATGATTACACCTTGTGAGACAATGATCATACTCCCTCCTATTATTATGCTACTGTACATATAGAAATTGAAGGGAGAGAAAGAGGAACCATTTGGGCTAATTGGCATTGCCAGCACTACCTAATCATCTACCAATATGCTACAATATTTCTTGAAATCTATAACAATTTGTGTATCTGAATGAGAAGTCTGGAAGGTAATAGAAATCTCTTAGAAGAAGAAAGGTGAACACAACTTGTGGATTTGCTATCATCACCATTCCAATCAATTGTAGAAAGAACCATAGCTGAGATCCTTTGTCAATTTACTGAACAAGAGCAATCTCCACAACCAGATCCTGACCCTCCAGAGCACAAAGCTCAAGTTAACAAAGGTACCTTGGCTGATATTACCAATATTATTTATTGATCTTGAACTAGCTACTAGTCAAGAAATTTCCCCTAGTTTTGTAAAGGAACAGCCATTATCTTTATCCCTATCTTCAGTACCTACATATTGTTGGAGATCAGTGCTCCTAAATACCATTATCCATAATAGGGAGCTCTGACCCAAAACAGGACAGTTAAATTACCTTATTTAGCAACAGCTATAATACCATCAACCACAAACGGCTGATGCTAATGGAATAGTATAGGAAGTACTAGAGCTTCACAAGCAACAGCAACTACTTGAACATATTTTACAATGCCTACACACTGAGCTCATGCATTACGTTTGTGAGCAAGAAAGAGACAATGAAATCCAATACCATGCTACTGTATGTGTGATTACTCAGGGTTGAAACCAAGGAACACCTACAGTGTAATGGCATTGTATCTACTGTCATGCAATCTACAGACATGCCCATCTTTGTAATCAGTATCATAATGACCTATATTCCTGAATTAGGCAGGCTGACCTGATTACGCATGAACTCTTAGAAGATAGAATGAAGTTAATTCATTTCTTAGAACCCCCATTTCCTCCCATAGCAGACATGGAGAGAGTTCTTTGTGAATTGACTCAAAATGAACCATCCCCTAAACCAGAGGAGAAAAAAGCTCCTCCTCCTAATCAGGGAGAGCAAAGGGCTAATGGAAGATCCCAACTTGATTATCCTTGATTGAATGAACAATTGGAGATGATTGTTTTCTGTCCCCTGTGGATGACCTGCACCAAAATGTTTGGATATGGATACATAGTCATTGTATATGTGATGCTAGACATTTGACCTGAGATTTGAATTTTCACTATATTCCCAAGGTCCAAATGCTTAGCTAATTGAGGGACATATAGACCATAGTGTCTAGTATATACATCTGTTTTGTCTTATTTGTTCATTCACAGGTTGTGGAGAAACAAAATGATTTCTTCCAACATATTTTTATCACTATCTACAAGTACATAGCAAACCATTTTCTTAATATCTCTTTTACCCTTAAGTACTTAGCCAAGTGTCAGAGAAGCAAATGGAGCATGTGACCTCAGTTGCGACACACCTCACTCAGATCATGTGACCTTGCACAGCATGTGTCATAATGTGTCATAATGAATCAAAGTGAGTCAAATGAGGACTAACCAAAGCCCTGCCCCTAGACTAGCAAAATGATCATGTGACCTGCATGGCATGAGTCATGATCAGTCAACATGAGTCATTGCCAAGCCAAAGGCCATTTTTAGCTCATTGAAAGTCATTTTCTAACAAGATAAGTCAAAGTGAGTTAGTATGAGTTAGTATGAGTCATATGTATCTTGGTACAGCCACCTCGGAACTGAAGGTAGCACAGCCACATGTAAACTACCATATAAGGAGCATGATTCAGCTCCATTTGAACAGTTTCAATTTTTAGAGATAGCTCCAATAGAACTGAACCAACAAGTACTCAAAAATACACCCCTCTACAAATAGACAGTGAGGCTGTGTAGAGAAGTTCCCATGCTATAAATAGAGCTACTTACATCCATAGTTAGAAGTATACTAAATCTCTTAGAATAAAGTTGGTTAGGATTGTTGGAAGCATGCAGTACGCAGTTACTTGGCTTACCTGCTGTGGTGGGTAACTCAGTGATGATAGCAGTTGCTGGTCAAGAGTAAATTAGGACTCAGATGACTGAGTCCGGAGGTTATATATGCTATATGAAGTGCATGTGAACTAACTACTATAAATGAACTACTATCATATAATATGAGTTTGTTCAACACTCCCCCTTGCTAAGCGCATGGTAATTGCATAAGCATAAGGTGGTAGTGACATGTATCGCTAGTTAGTCCTGCTAACTGTGGATTTGATGTCCAAACCGATTTGAGACCTACACTGCTCGAATTTGACATATCTGAGGTTCTTTGTGAACATATCAGCAGAATTGTCAGTCCCTTCAATATAGAAGATCTCCACGTGCTGATTGGTTACAGCGTTGTGTACAAAGTGGTAGTGAATAGGTATATGTTTGGTGCGACGTTCAGTAACAGGATTGTTGGCTATAAAAATAGAACCCTGATTGTCGCCACAAATAGGAATGGGTTTGAGATAGAACCTTAATTCCTCAAACATTTGTTTAACCCATATGACCTCGTGAGAGCAGTTGCTCAAGGCCATATATTCAGCCTCTGTAGAGGAGAGAGCTGTAGTCTTTTGTAGGTGTAAATTCCAGAGGAAAACACCATTTGCCAATTTTAAGTAAAATCCTGTTTGGGAGTAGTGAGTCTCTGGATCTGCTCCCCAATTGGAGTCAGTGCAAGCGGTAATTCCACATCCAGAGGAGCCATTATACACAAGCGAATAATTGCGAGTGCCAAGTAGGTAACGGCAAATATATAGAGCCTTATCTAAGTGCTCTTGGGATGGGTTGGCTGACTGTCATGCCATTTGTGTGACCTCATAAGCAATGTCTGGGTGAGTACCAAGCATTAGATATAATAATGAGCTGATAACTGTCTGGAATCGTGTCCGAAGTTCCATGTTGACAGGGGCTGTATTTTTCTCAGGTTGGTAACCCTGAGGCAACGGTGTACGAGTGGGTTTTGAGTTGATCATTTTGCATCACTCTAGTACTTTCTCAAGGTATTTGCATTGGTCAATATGTAACTGGCGATCGACTTGATGAATTTTCATTCGGAGGAATTCATGTGTGTCTCCAAGATCATGGCATTCCCACCTTTTCATAAAGGTAGCCTTGACCTTTTCGACAAAGGCTTTTGAGGGGCCACAGAAGAGAGCATTGTCCACGTAAATTATAACTACGACAATTTGATTTGCTTCTCTATATATAAAGAGGCTAGCGTCTGTTTGAAGTTGCTCAAAGCCTAGTTCTCTCATTGATTGGTTGAGCTCATTTCACCAAGCTAAACCTACTTGTTTAAGTCCATAAAGGGCGCAAAGTAATCTGAGAACTTTGTTTTTGAGATGAGGAGGTGCAAAGCCTTCTGGGAATTCCATGTAGATTTCCTCATCTAATTTGCCATATAGATAGGCAGATCGCACGTCGAGACCGGACAAGTGCCAGTTCTCTAAGGCAGCTAGGGCAAGCATGCATCACACTGTTTCGAATCTAACTACTGGGCTGAAGATCTGATTGAAGTCTAGACCTTCGACTTGCAAGAAACCTTTCACTACTAGTCGGGCACGTTTACGGCCATCTGATTTTTCATCAAAAACCCAGCAATTCTTGATGACCTTTCGGCCAGTAGGGTGGTCAGAGACCTCAAAGACTTTGCGTTTTTTCAGCATGTCTAACTCTGTTTCGCACGCTTTGAACCATTGCTTTCGCTCTGATTCAGGTAGGCATAGTAAGTCTCTATAGGACCCTTCTTGGTAATTAGACTTGTTAGGTCTTTTGTCGAGAGGTATTGCCTTTGTGCATAGGTATAATACCCTAGCATCTCCCCCTTCCTGGATCATGCGTTCGACATCGTCCTCAGAAGGAGTGGGGGATGGAGGCATGGCACCAGGAACGTTGGATGTTTCTGATGCAGAAGGGGTGGATTGACCAGTTAGGTCTTTCCAGCACGAGTCGCACTCAATTTATTTAATCTATTACACCAGGTTACAGCACTCCTCATAAATGTTGCCTGGACAGCGAGGTGGTTGCCTAAGATGCTCTGAGCGTCATGGTAAGGTAGGAGGGGCATCCAAAGGAGGAAGCCTCCTAGGAGGAGTACGAGGAGGGGAGGGTGCCTGTTCTGGGGTAACTGGTGCAGGCAAGGAATGTCACTCAGAAGGTAGCAGACTTGGGTTTGAAGGGGCGTGGCGGATTCGCTCAGAGGTGCCAGGTAAGTTATTATCATCACTTTCCTTATTTGAATGTGGGTGCGAGGGGGGCTTCGAATGCCTATGGGGTTGTGGAGGTGCACTCATCGGCTTGTGAGGCCGAGCTCCTGGGCATTGAGGAAATAGATTCTCATAAAAAATCGCATGCGCATACGTATGTAGTGCATTATTGGGGTGCATAAATAAATAATTGCGCTCATTGCCTGGCACTATGCCTAGGTAAATCATTAACTGAGATTTAGGCTGCAGCTTTCCTCCACAAGCATCCACTGGAAGGTGAACATATGCGGCACATCCAAAGACGCACAGATGAGAGATTGTTGGAGGAACTTTGTTTAAAAGTTCATGAGGTGTCTTCCAGTTCAAACCTTGTTTGGGAGTGTGA
>JBBPRB010000676.1:0-13615 GCA_038092815.1 Hortiboletus rubellus | reverse complement strand
ATGGATAACGATCCACTGGAGGGCGAGGGCAACTCGGAGGAGCTTGAGCTGTGGATGCGAAACCCTGTCACCTGCGTTCAGGAGTTAATAGGCAATCCAGCATTCAATAGAAGCATCGCATACACACCGGAAAAGGTCTATATAGACTGTGAGGGGCAGACTCGCTGTTATGACGAGATGTGGACTGGTGATTGGTGGTGGAAAATTCAAGTGAGCAATCATCGATCATCTGCCAGTGTTGAGTGCAGAACATACCTGATGTTCCCTTAGGAACAACTGCCAGATGGCGTGACACTCGCACCCGTAATCCTGGCATCCGATAAGACTGAGTTGTCCTGATTCAAGGGGAACAAAACCGCTTGGCCAGTGTATTTGACGATTGGGAATCTATCAAAGGATGTTCGACGTGAGCCCTCGCACCATGCCTTTGTTTTGCTGGGCTACCTACCAGTCTCGAAGCTGGCCTCATTCGAGAATAACTCGGTCACAGGTTACTGATTATTCCACTATTGCATGAAACTTCTTCTTCAGCCTCTTGTGGCTGCTGGTCAGAATGGTGTCGAAATGGTCTGCGCTGATGGCTGCATCCGACGCATCTTCCCAATTCTGGCTGCGTTTATTGGCGACCACCCCAAGCAGTGTTTGGTGGCATGTTGCACTGAAAATTGGTGCCCCAAGTGCCTTGTGCCACCTGATCAACAAGGTGTCAATTTTCAGTTTCCACTCCGAAACCAAACACAAACCAAACAAACCCTCCTTGCACAGGCCACTGATCAATACCCACCCGAATTCGTTGCTGAGGGCTTGCGCCCAGTCTTCTTGCCCTTCTGGGCCAAGCTCCCCTACACTGATATTTTCATTTGCATCACCTCCGACATCCTCCACCAGCTGCACCAAGGGATCATCAAGGACCACCTCAAAAAATGGTGTAGTACACTCGCGGAGACGACTCACTTTGATGCACGTTTCCAGGCGATGCCCATATTTCCGGGGCTCCAACACTTCAAAAATGGGATCTCGACTGTCAAGCAATGGACAGCCACCGACCACAAGCAGCTAGAACGTGTGTTCGTCGGCGCCCTCGTTGGTGCAATCGCGGAACCACGTGTCCTGCAGGCTGCCTGTTGCCTCGTTGACTTCATCCACCTTGCTCAGTATCACTCACACACAGATGACACACTTGCAGCCTTACAGCATACTCTCGACGACTTCCATTGCTTGAAGGATGTATTTGTTGAGCTTGGATGTCAGGATCAGTTCAACATTCCCAAGCTCCATTCACTTGTTCACTATACTGATACTGTACGTAACCTAGGCAGCCTCAATGGACTGAACACAGAGACCTCTGAATGACTCCACATTGACTTTGCCAAGAAGGCCTATGTGGCAACCAGTAGAAAAGACTACACAGCTCAGATGATCAGATGGCTTCAACGGCAAGAAGCAGTCATCTGGTTCAGCCGTTACCTGGTGTGGTGTCATAAAACCAGTCGCGCTGACATGGAATCCTCCCTTTCCAGTGATTCAGATATTGATAGGCAGGATCTCAAGCATTGCCCGGTGATTGCACCATCTTCCTCCCAACGCTACCGGATAGCTCAGCAGCCGCAATTTCCCAAGAAAACCATCCTGTATCTAGAATAGCAGCACGGCGCAGTTTGTTTCCTTGAGGCGCTCAAAGCATTCATCAATACCCTACCTCGTAGACATCAATTTTTTGAGCCCAACGCCAATGACCACTTCAACCTTTTCAGCAACTTGGTAATCTTCACATCCCCAATGGAGCACGCAGCGAGCAAGAACTCCAGAATTCGGTCCCATCCGCACTGCAGCAATGGCATTCGCAAGCCACCAACACTTGCCAGATATCATACAGTACTGGTGGAAGTGGATGCTGAGCTACGGAAACAAGGAGGTCTACATGGTACGTTGATCTCGCCATTGTTAATATACTGACTCAGATACTTGCAGGTCTCCATGTGGCCGAAGTCCGAGCCATCTTCAGACTACCATCACATCTCGGCGACTACCCCCATCCACTTGCCTACATCCACTGGTTCAAGCCCCTGCAGTCGTTGGACGACAACGTGAAAATGTTTTGTGTCAGCTGTTCAACCAGGCATCGGCAACCAAATGCTGAAGTTGTTCCAGTGAATCGAATTGTTCAGCATGGTCATCTAATCCCCCGATTCCCGCATGGTGCTGTTTATCCTCGTTGGGTACGCGGCCATGCTTTGACCGAGGCTCAACACTTCTACCTCAACAGGCACATCGACCTTCGCACATTCGAACAGTACAGGCTACATATTTGACTGCTCAACATGTGCTTACGGTGGAGGGAGTGGGTGGGTGGGCGGGCGGTGAGGAATTGCTTGTCACCAGTGTCCATAACCTTACTAACAGACATTCAGTTCATCCACCTGAGCACATGCGCTGGGTCAGTCCCATGCTGACTCGGAGTTGTATGCCAAATATTCTCTTCCTCTATCTCGGTGTTGCAAGTCATGGTCTACTTTCTTCATAATAAAGTTATTTGGGTGCCTCATCGCTGTAGTACGAGGAGGGTCAAAACATGTCCTATGTAGTATTTGAAATACACCCCTTCCCTATGTAGTTCCCATAGCAAACATCCACACGATATTTCTCTACAAAGTACTCTGTAGTGGACGGGCTCATGTAGGTGACTACAAAGCTCTATATAGACTATATAGTAGCTCTGGTTGCCCAGGGTTACTACAGGCCTGCCCTTTTTTTCCAGATGAGGGTTCAGATCAGAAGGCTTTGACAACTGAAACTACTGGAAAGTTGCACCAACAACTAAATGGTATTCATTCATTAGTGGCGTTGTAAAGACAGAAGTCCCATATGATGAGGTGAAACACCACCCAATTCTATTTATTTTGCAATCAAGTGATCACATGGTCAAACTGTGCCGAGCACAATTGTTGATGTTGATGCTGTGCTACACATCCAATTGCCAATCTGGCCTCACAAATTGTTGACAGAAAAGATTTTTGGGGTATCATGCCAGCAGCAGCCAGGGGCCCATACTATGTATATACAAGCAATAAATTAAGAGTCTATTGATTGATGCCAAGAACCAACATACATCCTATATACTGTTTATGAAACATTCAAGATGTCAAAAGCATGTAGTACACAGTTACTTGGCTTACCTACTGTGGGTGATGACTCAGAGATGATAGCAGTTGCTGGTCAAGAGTGAATTGGGACTAAGATGACTGAGTCTGAAAGCTATATACACTACATGAAGTGTGTGTGAGCTAACTACTATAAATGAACTACTACCATGTAATACGAGTTCATTCAACACCCCCCCTTGCTAAGCGCATAGTATTTGTGTAAGCATTAGGTGGTAGTGAAGTGTATCACTAGTTAGTCCTGCTAACTGTGGTTTTGGTATCTAAACTGATTTGAGATCTACACTGCTTGAATTTGACATATCTGAGGTTCTTGGTGAACATATTGGCAGGATTGTCAATCCCTTCAATATAGAAGATCTCTACATGCTGATCGGTTACAGCATCACATACAAAATGGTAGCATATGGGTATATGTTTGGTGCGACATTCAGTAACAGGATTGTTAGCTATGAAAATAGTGATTGTCATCACAAATGGGAATAGGTTTGAGATGGAACCCTAATTCCTCAAACATTTGTTTGACCCATATGACCTGGCAAGAACAATTGCTCAGAGCCATGTATTCAGCCTCTGTGGAAGAGAGGGCTGTAGTTTTTTGTAAATGTGAATTCCAGAGGAAAACACCATTTGCCAACTTTAGATAGAATCTGGTTTGGGAGTGGCAAGTTTCCAGATCTGCTCCCCAATTGGAGTTAGTGCAGGTGGTAATACCACATCCAGAAGATCCATTGTATACAAGCAAATAGTTATGAGTGTCAAGTAAATAATGGCAAATATACAGGGTCTTGTCTAAGTGCTCTTGTAATGAGTTGGCAGACTGTCGCGCCATTTGTGTGATTGTATAAGCAATGTCTGGGTGAGTACCAAGCATAAGGTATAATAGTGAGCCGATAACTGTCTGGAATCATGTCCGAAGTTCCATGTTGACAGGGGCTGTATTTTTCTCAGGTTGATAACCTTGAGGTAGGGGTGTATGAGCGGGTTTTGCGTTGATCATTTCACATTGCTCAAGTACTTTCTTGAGGTATTTGTGCTGGTCAATATGTAACCGGCGATCAACTTGATGAATATTCATTCGAAGGAATTCACATGCATCCCCAAGGTTGTGGCATTCCCACCTTTTCATGAAGGTAGCCTTGATTTTTTCTACAAAGGCTTTTGAGGGGCCACAGAAGAGAGCATTGTCTATGTAGATTATAGCTACAACAATTTGATTTGCTTCTCTGTATATGAAGAGGCTGGTGTCTGTCTTCAGTCACTCAAAGTCTAGTTCTCTCATTGATTGGTTGAGTTTATTCCACCAAGCTAAGCCCGCTTATTTAAGCCTATATAGAGCATAGAGTAATCGGAGAACTTTGTTTTTAAGATAAGGAGGCACAAAGCCTTCTGAGAATTCCATATAGATTTCCTCATCTAATTTGCCATATAAATAGGCAGATCACACATCAAGACTGGATAAATGCCAGTTCTCTAAGGTGGCTAGGGCGAGCATATATTGCACTGTTTTGAATCTGACTACTGGGTTAAAGATCTGATCAAAATCAAGACCTTTGACTTGCAAGAAGCCTTTTGCTACTAGTTGGGCATGTTTACGGCCATCGGATTTTTCATTGAAAACCCAGCGGTTCTTAATGACCTTTTGGCCAGTGGGGTGGTCAGAGACCTTGAAGACTTTTTGCTGTTTGAGCATATCAAGCTCTGTCTTGCATGCTTTGAACCATTGCTTTCACTCTGATTCAGGTAGGCAAAGAAGGTCTTTATAGGACCATTTGTGATAATTAGGCTTATTGGCCTTTTTGTCTAGGGGTACTGCCTTAGCACATAGGTATAACACCATTATGTCTCCCTCTTCCCAGACTATGCGTTTGATGTTGTCCTTTGAGGGAGTGGGAGATGGAGGCATGACACTGGGAATGTTAGGTGTTTCCAGCGTAGAAGGAGTGGATTGACTGATTAGGTCTTTCCCGCACAAATTGTACTTAATTTCCTTGATTTGTTGCACCAGGTTACGGCACTCTCCATAAATATTGCTGAAGCAGTGAGGTGGTTGCCTGATTCACTCAAATCAGTGAGGTAAGGCAGGAGGGGTATTCAAAGAAGAAAGTCTCCTAGGAGGGATACGAGGAGGAGAGGGTATCCATTCTGGAGCAACTGGTTCAGGTGAAGGGTCTCACTCAGAAGGTAGTGGATTTGGGTTTGATGGGGCATAGCAGATACGCTCTGAGGGGCCCAGTAAGTCATCATCATCATTGCTTTCTACAATGGAATGTGGGTGTGAGGGAGCATCCTGATGCCTGTAAGGTTGCAGAGGTGCACTTACCGGCTTATGAGGCCAAGCCCCTGGGCATCTAGGAAATAGATTCTCATCAAATATGGCATGCACATATGTATGTAGCACATTATTGGGGTGCATGAATAAATAATTGCACTCATTACCTGGCACAATGCCAAGATAAATCATTAGCTGCGATTTAGGCTGCAGCTTACCTTCATGAGTGTCCACTGGGAGGTGAACATATGTGGTGCATCCGAAGATGCATAAATGAGAGATTGTAGGAGGAACTTTGTTTAAAAGTTCATGAGATGTCCTCCAGTTTAAACCTCGTTTGGGAGTGCGGTTGTACATGTGTACTGCATGCTGAATAGCAAACTCCCAGTAAGAGTCAGGTAGGCAAACGTGAAGACACATCACCTGAGCTTTGTCCATCAGAGTGTGAATAAATTGCTTAGCATGTCCGTTTTGCTGTGGGGTGTGGGATGCAGGTTCATAGACATGGATGCCATTGTCGTGCATCAATTGCCCAAAGGCTTTTGATTTGTATTCTCCCCCTGCATCAGACATCCAGCCTTTTATGGAGACAGAGTACTGATTACTGATATACTTCATGAATTCTTTAGTGGCACCAAGCGCCTGATCCTTAGTCTGGAGGGGTTTAATCCATCCTTGGGATGTATAGTCATCATAGAAGACAATAATGTACCTCGATTAGTGGTATGATTCAGTCTTAAGGGACTTTAGATCTGAGTGTACGAGTTCAAAGAGTTTTTTCATGCAAATATCATTCACAGTGAAGGGACGATTAGATTGTTTACCTAGCTGGCAACCAGGACAAACAGGTTCCACAGGCAGAATAATTATGCCTGGAAAGTCTCTGATGTATTTTCATGCAGCCCTTAGGACATCCTTATAGGGGTGTCCAAGACAGTGATAGAGCAGTTCATAGTCTATGGTGATCATGTCAATATTTGCTTGAGTGTGGTCATGAACGATAGAGGCTCTCACCCAGTACATAGTACTGCTTCCATGTGAGTGGAAGCTGATCAGGTCACGCTTTGTGCAATCATCTATGATGTGCATGAAGCCTTTTGTGCTCTTTGTGTGTAGGCAGTTGTCCTTGAGGAGAGTGCCAAGAGAGATTAAATTTATTGTGCAGTCTGGCACATGGATGGTTGGCAACAATCGCACAATGTTCTCCTTGTAGCAGATAAGGACGTTACCTTCACCAAATACTGGTGCTTTGCTGTTGTTGAGAATTCTGGTATTTCTAATCTTATCTTTCATTTCCTAATACCAGATTCTAGATTAGTCTTTGACCTTATTCTTACGCTACTTCATATTACTTATCACATATAGATAAGTTCTTTCTTATCTCATGGTCTAGACTATGACATCACCTTTATCTGGTGTTTCATGATGTCAAAAGATGTGATACATGTTTTACTATATGTTTCACATTCTCTAACGTGTTTCATACTTGATACATGTTTCACCCCCATCATGTTTCATACTTGAAACACATTTCAGGGATAGTGTAGAACACTATATAAGACCAGGCCTTAAGCCCGTCTTTCCTATCTCAATAACATCTCATTATCTAAGAGTTCTTCGCTCCCTCCTCTCACTTAGAACCTTTTGAGCATTAGTCCTCCCACCTATTGCTCTATTCTGAAGATCTATTGTTACCATCCATAACCAACCAGCAAATAGCTCCCACTGATATCATAATCCCTTCTTGCCCCTGTGTAATCGGGATATCTATTGTCCTGATAGGTTATGAGTCCTACTTGAACAGAGGATGTCATTATACTAGTACCGATGCCTCTTGAGTTCATGCGTTATGGTTCATGGATGGTTTCTGGATTCGTCATGGTGATCTCTATGATTGCTGCAGTGTTTAACTATGCTATGACACCTCCGCTGATAGAGGAAGATGGACTTGTTGAGTTCACTGCCACTTCTGGAAGATTGATTCTCTATTGCGAAGGCAAGGAGTTTCGACTCTTTCTTGGAATTCGGATTCCATTTCATTATGCAACTCTAAACGTTGTTCTTTGTCTAGAACCACGTGAGTCAGAATCCACTTCAGAAGAGCAAGCCCCCTTTCCTCTTAGACCTACCTCTTCTTCACGTGCATGCACCACTAGTGCTGCTGCACAGACCAATAACCTGGTACCATCTGGTGTACCATTCTACCTGCCTTGCCCGCTCTGCCATCATGCTTTAGAGCAAGGTGAATACTACTCCCATCAGTCATCTGATAGACAAGTGTTGCGACGAGACCCAGATGCTTCTCTCGAAGAACATCTGGCACGCCCCTTTCGCATCTATTGAGTAATATGAGGTAATGGTATATTCCCCTCTGACCAGGTGGAAATAACCTCTGTGGAGATAACCTCATCGGATGGACAATCCTCCACTTTCCTAAACTGACAGTTGACTTCTCACCCTTCCCAAACTCTGTCGACTCTTCCTATAATAGAGATCGCAGAACCAGAAGGTACCTTCTTCTTTGAACTGGTTACTGAATGATGATCTTCTACACCTCCTACTCCACCATCCACTCTGGAACCTCCTCCACCTCCTCTGTATACTCACTCCTTGTCATCATCTGATACCTATTTTGACGCTCAAGATTCCTTCCAATCCTCTCATCTCCGACAGGGAGAACTTCGCTTATGCCAAGTTCGTGGATCCCATGAATGTGGAGCTCTTCGAGCTACCTGCGGACCCTGACCAAGAGGACAGTCTCTCTCCTCAAGAGATCACGGAACTGCACTTCGCATGGTTCCAGAAGCCTCAGGTTCTAGGGATCATTGAGAAGAAATCGTGGAACACATACATGGCCAATGATGAAACTGGTGAGGTCATTTGCAAGACACTCGCGTACACCTATCAGACGGACAAACTCATCCCTCTGACTGAAGCTGAGTTGTGTACTGCCGACTGTGTGGTCTTACCCTTTCAAATTAGACCATGCAAGTCCAGATTAAGGTCTATGACCTTGATCAATAGTTTCATATATAAATGTGAAACAATTGGCTCTGCATACAAAGGCGCTGGCTGGGCTTTCCTGGTCAAGAAATGGGTTGATGCCCTTCCTACTCACATTCATTTTCAAGGTTTCGAAACTATTTGTTGTGCTCACTTCCCTCCTTCCCACGAACCTTATCTTGAGATTGAATGTTTACTTGAGCCAAATTGGCTACCACCCGCAGATGTTATGGCAGATGAATGGGGTTTTATTCAATGAACAGAACCACCATACCTATCCTCATGGAACGACTCTTTGGATGCCCATCATTGTTCTCTCTACTGCCACAACCCTGCTTATAAGGTTCACTGCCACATATAGAGACTAATCAAATCTGCTATGTCTAGTAATGAGCATGAGGTGATTTATGAAGGCCTCAAATCAAGGCCTGGACAAAGAAGGCATTGACAAGCTGCTCAGGAAGAAGAAAGACGTAGAAGGATTCTCCAACATCACTGAATACCTTGGACAAACTCCACTTCCTCCTTCATGGCCACTTTCATACAAAGATACTGTGTATAACTGGGACTTTAATCCTTGTTTCTCAAATTTCTTGATGCTTAACAGTTTATCTTTCTCTTCATTGCAAGTTTCTTAATTTTCTTCTGATACATTTTATATTTGTGTACAGGAAGGCACCTTTACCAGTAAATATATTGGTAATCCACATCATTTTGTGGAGATGTTTTTCGATTTGTTTGAATCACATGCCTTCTTGCCGATGTCTAAACTGCATCGAGACTATACACCAATTACTGAGAAATGCACCAAGAAGCAACAAACTGAATATTGGCATTCATAGAATAAAAGAATTACCAGATCTTCTATGATCGTTCCAGGATATCCTTTACCAGGAAATATTGGTCTTATCCATTCTTCTACCACATTTTGCCTGCTTTTACATATTGTTGATTCTTGTTTTATTGGCAATGTCTTTTCAGATCTCCTCTAAATAGAAATGGTACTCCCTACCACTGAAGTTAAGTTTGATGCTTCTTTTGTCACCAAAATCCCTACCCTCGTTGAACAGTTGAATTATGACATTTGAAGCATTTGAATCTGATCCACTTTATCCGCTTATTCTGTATGGGAATTCGTTGACGGCACTCTCACTTATGCTGGTCTACCTGCTGGTGCTGACCTGGCAGAACGCCAAGCAAAGTGGAAGGTGCTAGACAAACATATCTTGGGTCTTATGGCCTCCACTATCAACAATTTCCTTCTCACACACATCACCTACGAATGGATGGATCTTGCTACCTTTCCATTTGTTGCTAGAGCCTTATGGGCACTGCTCCGAGGACTCTTTGGGACCATTGGTCTCACCAGACAATTCCTACTCTTTAGTCAAGCGTCTTGTACACATATTCGACCTCATCATGCCAACAAGAACATAAGCCACCTCTCATCCCTCTTTGAACAGCTTATCCAAGCTGGTTTGAATCTTCCCCAGAACTTTAGAGCCATGTTGCTCTTATCATCCCTTCCAAATGAATACCACCAACTCGTCTCCACTATTACCCAAACTGTTGAGGTTGCCAACTTCAACATGGAAATCGTTACAACATGGATACTTATGGAGATGAATTTCCGTGCTACACACAGACCTCTTCACTCCCGAATCTCTCATGCAGAGTCTTCCAGAGATGCACAGGTTAACAGGACCAATGTCATTAAGTGTGGTCCTTCACAGCAAAACGCCTGGAGGAACCAGACCCCTTCTTATCAGAAACCACATCAGATGTCTGGACAACAGTCCAATTTCCAACAACCTTCTGCTGGCTTTACGCCAAGACCTTCTGATTCTCACCAGAACCAAAATCAGAGAGGTAGAGGAAAAGGTCCTACTAAATCTAAGCAGCCTAGCCACAACTAGAAGAAAGACTGGTTCAATGCTCACCAGAATGCCAAGGGAAAGGGCAAAGCTGCTGCTAATGAAGTATTCTTTGCAAATGAGTTCACAATGGATAATGATGATCTCGCCCACAGGTTTATAGATCACCTTGGAGAACATGAGATTGGGGAGATTCAGGAAATTGAAATGGACAACTTCACTTCCACTATAGCCAATGCTGGCTGGGATGAAGAAAACAGGATGAACGTAGCTGGGCTGTCTCAAACACCCTTTCGCTACGGTTTCTTCAGAGAGTGCCCCTTTTGAAGGAACTAGTGCTACAACAGGACAGATGAAGATGAAGAAGGAAAAGAGGAAGAAAGTTTCTTTCACTCTTGGTGGACTTGCCAGTTCATCATCTCATTTCAACAACGTCAATTTGTTGAATGAGAGTCATATTCAGACTGTACTCCCACTCATGCCTGAGGTATTGAGTGTGGCTTTACCACCACAAGACCCTGGAGCACGGTTACCTTCTTATTCCCTTCAAGTATTGGACAGATATGACCACAATGACGAGTACTATTTGTATTTTGACGATGAATATGATGCCTTTTACGATTATCATGGCGCTTTTGTGCTAGGGGGAGATACTGAGAAAACATTTGCCAGACACCACTGGATGATTGACAGTTGTTGCACTGATCACCTTTCACCATTTAAAAATGACTTTGCACATCTAGGATCCAACATTTGTTCAGCTGTTGTTGCCAATGGAGAATATGTTCCTATGTATGGTCCAGGCAAGATTATTGTTCAGCAGAGAGCTTCTGGCACAGAACCTTTGGTTCTTGATGAAGTATGGTATGCTCCACATGCAGGTCACTGACTTTTGTCAGTTCCCACATTTACTAGCCAAGGCTATAAGTGTACAATCAGCGATTCCGAATGCAAAATTTGGGATGCAAGTGATCGTCTGGTCATTTGGGCATCTGCCTCTTCTTCAGACAATAACCTTCATTGGTTTTAGTCATCTCCGATTACTCCAAAGAAAGGTCGTATCATGTCACTTGTTAAGGATGACTTCTATGATTTATGGCACCACTGTCTTGGACATCTCTCCAAGAATGCACTTCATCATGCTTCTCTTCACCTTTCCGGTATGCCTACTGTCAAGTTCCCAGACACTGACTCTCCCTGCAAAGGCTGTGCCCTTGGGAAGATACATGATTGCCCATATCCTGCTTTAGGGAAATGTGCTACTCGTCCTCTCAGACTTGTTCATTCTGATCTTGTTGGTCCTATGCTGACAGAGTCCAGATATTGTGTATGTTATGTTCTCACATTCATTGATGATTATTCAGGTTTTGCAGTTGTTGCGTTTTTACGCACTAAGGATGTTGTTTCACGACACTTCCAATTGATGGTTTCTTGGGCTGAAACCTTCACTGGTTACTTGCTCACCTCTGTACGTCCAGACCGAGGGAGGGAATTTATGGCTGGGATGTTACAAGTGTTTTTTCAGTCCAAAGGAATCACTCATCAGACCTCTGTTCCCCACACTCCCCAACAAAATGGTCGTGCAGAGAGGTTCAACTGAACTTTGCTTGAAAAAGCAGAAGCCATTTGCCAACATGCATGTATGCCTAGATCTTTCTGGCAAGATGCTGTTGAGACCGCATTACACATTTATAACAGACAACCTATGCGTCATCATGAATGAAAGACATCTAGTGAGCAATTCACTGGAGACAAACCTGATGTTTCCTACTTTAGGATCTTTGGCACTTGTGCTTATGTCTTTATACCTCCAGAACAATGACAAGATAAGCTCTCTCCCAAGTCTGAGGAAATGATCTTTATAGGCTACAAACCGAATACAAAGGATACCACTTTTGGTCCAAAAAGTGATGATGAATATTCATATCTATGAACACCATTTTCGATGAGAAAGTCTTTCCTTATTGTTCCAGAGACAATACAGACGAACCTACCCCTATTTCAATCAACATGGATTATGCTGAAGAAAATGCCGATGAAGAAAACCCACATAACCACTCTAAGGACAATACTCGACCAAGGGATCCGGAACCCTCTCGAGATGTTTTTGTACTTGTACCTATAGAACTAGGTCAACATCCCAATCAACCACATCAACCTCCTGATGGGCAATCACAAGAATATACCACTCCATCTACTACTCCTTGGGAACCACCTCCAGAAGGAGATCCAATATCACCTCTCTTCTTGGATTCCCCAGATTCTTCAAACGATCCACCATCCTATCATACATTACCTCTTTAACCTGCTAATGAAGACGATGATCTTGCACAGATGTATTCTTCCAAGTAGATGAGAAGTTTGTTTAACGCAGCACTTGGATCAGGTTCTATTCCTAAACAATATCGAGATTACTAAAGCTCTTAAAACAGGAACAGGAACTATGGAATGTTGTGATGAAGGAGGAGATACAGTCACTTCACAATCACAAGGTATGGACATTGGTAGACCTACCTAAGGGTCATAAACCCATCAAAGGGAGATGGGTATTGATAGTAAAATCTGACGATCACAAGAAAGCTTGATTCGTTGCCAAAGGATTTACACAGGTCTTCAGAATAGACTATGAAGAAACCTTCTCTCCAGTAGCAAGGTTTGAAATCTTCCAACTTCTTATTGCTCTAGCTGTGCTTTACAATTGGGAAATCAAAGCCCTAGATGTCAAAACCGCCTTTCTATTTGGCAAGCTGGACGAGGAAATCTACCTCAAACAATCTGAATGATTTGTAGTAAAGGGTCAGGAGAAAAAGGTTTGTTGCTTGAGAAAAGCAATTTATGGTTTGAAGCAAGCTGCGCTTCAATGGAACAATCAGCTGAAACAACCTAAAGCTCTTGCTAAGGCTGCTTGCTCTTGAATACACTTGGTAGCTACAGTGACTCCAAAAACCGTTGCAATGCCTAACCCCAATCCAGCGTGCGAAGTGCGCTGCAATCACCTGTGGGAATCTCGCTTAGTGTTAGTCAGACGAAATTATGTACATACCCCTGGCTACAATTCGGTCCCTGGGTCATGTGACAATCACCTGTGGGAATCTTGCTTAGTGTTAGTCAGACGAAATTATGTACATACCCCTGGCTACAATTCGGTCCCTGGGTCATGTGATTTGGCCCAGTGGCTGTGGAGATATGATCATTTTAAAATGACAAGTCCATTGCAACAGTTTATTCACTTTTGGTGGATAAGGTGGAATCTTGGGAAAATCATATGATATTTGGTAATATTTGGTCATATAAACATTGATCCA
>JBBPRB010000675.1:0-13619 GCA_038092815.1 Hortiboletus rubellus | reverse complement strand
CCTACCTCAGGCCCCTTGGGACGAGTATCAGCTCGCACCCACCCTGTGTCCTTGCTAGTTTTCCCTAGCTTCTTTTGGGGTTTGACACACCCTACACTGACTATCTGTTTTACAGCGTAGTGGTCCTTTTTCCCGCATTTGAAGCACATGATATTGGCCCTAGAACGAGTGGTGAAAGCAGCGTTGGAATTGTCAGATTCGCCCTGGGTAAGCGATGTATTGTAATCATCAAACTGTTTGCGACTGAGGTGATGTTCTTCCTCATTGAGCAGGCGAGAAATAGTAAGATTGAGAGTAAGCTCATCAGGTTTGACAGCATCGAGAGTGACAACAATGGAGTCATATTCAGAAGGGAGGCCGGAAGTGAGTACAACGATAGTGAGAAGATCTGGGAGCTTGATCCCAATGTCCTTCATGAGGTGCGCTTGAGCCTTAACATCACCAACCCACGACATGATGGACTGCTCAGGGTGTTTCTCCATGCGTGAGAACTTTCGCATAGCTACAAGCTGGGTAGAGAGGCCATGGGTGCGATGGATGCTAGCGAGAGTATTCCAGATAACTTTGGGATCGTCACCCTGGATGTGGATGATCTGGCTGTCATCAACATACAGCGCAATCTTGGCGGCAGCTTTGAGTTGTCATGACATGTAGGTGTCGATCTTCGTGATGGAGGCCTTTGTTAGAACCGTAACTCCGGTATCAACTCCGGAACGCCGGAGATGATTAGGGAATTGGGACTTGGCTTCACCGTATGTGGTGCGCCCTTACAAGAGTTTGGTCCCGGATTTACGGAGATCAGAGGTAGGACTTAAGACGTGGAAACGTCAAGTCGAGCGGAGGTGTCAGAGGAGAGTCGTCGAGACTCAAGCGGAAGTTAGGAGAGTTATTCTAGATGATATTCGAACTAAAGAATACAGGAGTGAAATCGGAGGCTTATATACGGAGTTCAAGAATGATTAGTAAAAGGAGTCGTAAGGGATTGGTAAGGGAACGGGAGTCAGGAGTAAGTATCCCGGAGCTGTGCTCTAAGCGAGACACAGGTTCGGAGGTAAGTAAGTAACGGAGCTAATACTAAATAGGAGAGAACAAGGAACAGAGATGAAAAGAAAATACTAAGTACAAGTCCGGAGTCCGGAGACAAGTCCTGCGCGAGAACGCAGCGGAGTTCTTGATGATAGGCCCGGAGGGCCAGAGTTGAACTTGGGCGAAATACGGGATATGACAGCCTTGCTCGGATCAGGTGTTGGTTCTGTCCCTGAGACAACTCCCCAGAGATCACTGCAGATGAGGAGCGCATGCATATGAACGTGCCAGGTGAGGTAGTTTGTATCATTGAGACGCAGCATTACAGTGGTGCTGAGGATTGTTGACATGATGTGATAGCAGCAGTGATGAAAGAAAATGTGGATGTATGTGGATGTATGCGGATGTATGTGAGTTGGAGCACCTACTCCAAACCCAGAAAATAATATGTGACACCTTTGACACAGCCTGTCGGTTGAGATGAGATGCAGCACCTGTGACACAGCCTGTCATGCGGTTACTGAATTGATGTACCCCAGTAACGCAAGGGTAGATCCGCTATGTTGAAAAGTCATATGCCAAGGGTGCAACTTGCTGGTAAGGCGTGACGATTGACAGCATATGTTATTCATGACAGCGAATGAAGAAAGAGATACAGGTGATGTGACTACAATAAGTACATATTAGATAAGCGATCATAGCGAATGATTTACTCCAACAAATATCTGTGAGTCCCCTAAACCCAGAATGTGGTATGTACACTGCTCCAAGGAAGTTCGCTTGGCATTAAACTTTGCTTTACTGAGGTTGGGAACATGCATGGTACAGGCATGGCATATACACAGCTTGTAGGCAAGGCTCCGGCATTCAGTCTGCTATCCACATAAATACCTTCAACCATCTCATAAAGCGTCACTCACCTGGCCAGCGATCTCTCTTCTCCTCAGTAACCTGTAAGTGATCCATGTCTCCTTCAAAAGGGTGCGGATCAGTTGCTGACTGCAGGAGGCTGAAGCCAAAATCCCTACTCATCTCTGCAAGCAAGGAGTCATCCCTATCCCTCACAAACATCAATGTTAGGCGAACAGTTGAGTGACTCACTAGCACATTGATTGAGTCACTTCTGAGGTGGTATTGCTGACAATCGGAATGCAGATCCATATCCATGACAATCGAACCAGACACCACGTCATCCAATGACTCCTGACAACCATACTCTGAGGACATCGAAATGACAGACAATGATCGTACCCATCCCGAGGCACCAGAGGCACCACGCATATTTGCTCTTGTTGTTGGAATCGACAAATACAAATATAAGTCCAAAGGGTTCTATAACCTGACTAGATGCAAGAACGACAGGAAATGATTCATCAACTTCTTGACCGAGGTGCTTGGCGTGCCTCTGTCATGGATAATGTTCCTTGCAGATGAAGAAGCGACTCGACAAGAGATAGTGAATTGATTCAACCAATTCCTTGTCGAAAATGAGGCCATTTAGTGGAACGACACAATCATTTTCTTTTTTGCTAGCCATGGTAGGATTCCCTGCCCCTCAGAGGTGGCTGATGGATGGCAAGAAGATTGAAACCCTCTGTGCCCACGACTATCAGACGACTGGAAATGACAGAAAGGAGATCTTTGGTATTACTGATTGCGCTATCGACATGTTAATGTGAAGACTTGCCTTTGCAAAAGGTGACAACATAGTATGTCTGTCCTGCTCGTTGTAATTCTTGTCACCAAAGACGGCTCTTTTAGGTTGCCATATTCGACTGCTGTCATTCAGGAGGTCTCTCATGATCTGAAGAGAATACCTGTCTGTGCACCAGGTCTCTCCTGCCACCCCCTGATCCGGCATCCGCAGATCTTGACCGAGAAATCTGGTCATCTCTTCTGGAACCTTGTGCCTGAGCTGCACATACTATGATACAGACAGGGTTCCAATATAAAGCTATGGCATCTCATGTCCTCCTTGCTGCATGTCACCCTGATGAGTTCGTGTCGGAGATTCCTAATGCAAAGTGGGCGCCAGGCGGCCTGTTCACCACTGTGCTCATAGAAGGCTTGCACCGTTCTACTTTCCATGACACTAGCTACATCAGGCTGTTCGAGACATTGGACCTAAAACACAATGGCCAGCACCCTCAGTGTGAGGGCACAAATAGAGACCGGCTACTTTTCAGTGTTACTGTAACACTCTTCGCAATGGGAGAACCACAGCCAAAGTCTCCAAAAGGGGAAATAAACTATGGGTCTCAGCAGGCAGCATCCATGGGATCATAGATGGTGCAGCGTTCACCATCACGACCTCCACGCAAAACCTTGTCCTCAAGGCGAAGGAGGTTCTCGCGTTTGAAACCTTACTTGAGAGTAGCAACCATAACATCACCAATGCGGAAGCCTTCGTGTTAAGTGGGCACCACCCCACGCTGAGGGTGCACTCCTCCAATTATCACTCAAGTACTCATCTCACTGTCGTCCCCGCCAACGAACCTGCAGACATTGATTTACATCAGGATGGTCTTGGAGAATGGGTACTCAAATGCTTTGACCTGTTGATTCTTGGGTACGTGGACCACTCCATCCAAGTTGATGTAGATGCAGATGTCAGATGGATGGAAGGCATCTTCGAAGCAGTTGCCAACTTCAACTTTTACCTCTATCACTCGGATGGTGCTGTGGCTAGTCATTCTGGAAAACTAAATATACGCCTAAAGCACCTCGAAGAAACCTGGGGCGAACATGGTCCTGTTGGTGATGACCTGTTGGCAGTTCCCACCTCGTCGCGTTCTGGTGTTGATGTGAGGGAAGCCACAATCACTGACCTTGGCTCCCGGTATGGGTTTATGTTGGAAAACTATACACAGGTGGACCTATTCCCCTACTTGTTCTACTTTGACCCTTTAGACTACAGCATGCAAGTGCGTTCGTTATCCTCCTTGCATCGATCAAACTGCCTAAACTAACCTTTCTCCCCGTTATTGCTGCTGCTGACAGGCTTGGTATATTTCACCATCTTCCACCATGTTTGCACCCCTTAGACGGAGAAACCCGGATAGTACACCATTATTACTTGCAGTCGGATATGGAGGGTTCAGGATAGACCCCATCGAGTTCTACCTCCTCCCTGGATGCCAGGGTGTTCTTGACGATGACATACACCGACATGGCCAATGTCGCCCAGCCTCTTATTAGCGAGGTTTCCAGTTCACATCTGTTCAACTGAAAGTTCCCCTGGTCTGTCAAAGACGCATGGACCTGCGAGACATTTGTGTTGACTTGCAAGAAGGCATGAGGTGCACCTGGAATGGGATGATGAGGACGGAGACGTGGCGTGCAGCAGATTCTAGACCTGCCCATGGCAGCGGTGTTGCAAGCGAACATAGTCTAGCGCAATGAGTATTGTTCAGGTACTAAATTCAATAGGAGCAACTGGAGTAACATTAATCCCACTAGTAGCTAGCAAGTTTTCGTTCTGTGTCATGAAGGAGTAAATATGGTTGATTGTTTGTGAAACCCAGTAAATGAAGTTGGTAGACTCAGATAGGTAGGGTATTTGAATAGCGCATGAGGGGAGTAAGTAAGTCGTGCGAAAAGGAGCAGCGAAATTTTAACAGGCAAGACCAAACAAAGAAAGTCAACATGGCATTACATCATGAAAAACAATTTTCTACGATACAGCTTTAGAAACAATTTATAAAGTGCACCAAGGCAGACCCTTCAGTCATTTATCATCACACAAGTGGTTCATCTGACATGTACAAAATGCCATGGTAATGGTGCTGGCCGATGTTCAGCCAGATAATGTGGAACTGAATGTGGCCAGCCATGCATTGCTGGTACCTGCTAAGGATGCTGATTGGCTCATAGTGTTACTATCAGCTGACATTAGGGAATGTGATGTTTTGTATCACAGTGGAGATAATGCTGGTGATAATGGCATTTGGAGATGGTACTGGCCAATTACAAAAAAAACACCTAAGCCATGCAAAAAACATGGATGAGTCAGCAGAAATGATAACATAGTACTGGCTGACTAGTAAAGATAGATGGGTGGTACTGGCCAGCCAACTACTGGTGGAGTCAGTCAGCCTGTATCATGAATCACGAGGACTATTTAAACACCTGTGGTACCAGCCAGCCCCCTGCTCCTGCCTTCTATCTTGGGAGGTAGAAGCCTATATGGTACTGGCCACATGACATTTTCAGCATTGGTGCAGCTGGTACCATTGAGAGGAAGGAATCCACACAGATGGGTGGTACTGGCCGGCTAGTACTATGGATAAGTGGAACCATGTATGCACTTATTGTACTGGCCACCTCTTGCTTCTGTCTTCCATCTTGGCAGATAGATGCTCATACAGTACCATTGAGATCAAGGGACCCACATGAATGGGTGGTACTGGCTGGCCAGCCTCTTGAGGAGCCAGTTGGCCAGTACCATGGATTAGCAGGACCATGTATACATCCATGGTACCAACTGCCCAACATTTTCAGCAGTGGTGTGGCTAGTATCATTGAAATTGAGGAACTCACACAGGTGGGTGGTACCGGCTGGCCAGCCTCTTGAGGAGCCAGTCAGCCAGCACCATGGATTAGCAGAACCATATATGCACCCATGATACCGGCCACCCAACATTTTCAGCAGAGGTGCAGCCAGTACCATTGAGATTGAAGAACTCACAAAAGTGGGTGGTACCAGCTGGCCAGCCTCTGGAGGAGCCAGTTGGCTGGTGCCATGGATTAGTAGGACCATGTATGCACCCATGGTACTGGCTGCCTGATATTTTCAGCAGCAGTACAGCCGGTACCATTGAGATTGAGGAACTCACAAAAGTGGGTGGTACTGGCTGGCCAGCCACTGGAGGAGCCAGTCAGCTGGTACCATGGATTAGCAGGACCATGTATGCACCCATGGTACCAGCCGCTTGACATTTTCAGCAATGGTGCAGCCAGTACCATTGAAATCAAGGGGCCCACACAAGTGGGTGGTACCCGGCTGCCTGACATTTTCAACAGTGGTGCAGCCAGTACCAATGAGATCAAGGAACTCACACAAGTGGGTGGTACTGGCCAGCCAGCCTCTGGAGGAGCCAGTTGGCCGGTACCATAGATTAGATATAATTATAGTGGAATATACATATAGCCCTCAAAGCTTCTTTTTGCCCTCTGTTGGAATCTTTTCCAAAGATTCTTTTGTTTGGCAGCATATGTCTGATGTCCTAATTTATCAGTCTTGATTGATCGTTCTTCCCACACTTGTTCTTGATGGATGAACCACAATGTAGTCCAATACATTTCTGTCTTCACCATGTCCAATTCCTCCTTCCACCTGTGATATCTTGCTCTTGCTTTCAACCAACTCACCCTGTAAACTTTCCAATTACAGGTTATTGTTATGATTCCAATTTATAACCAGCAAAAAAAAACAGACTTACTCTCTTCAGTCCATGGGCCAGAAACAGTTGTCTTTGAACCAACATGCCAGAATCATGGAAGGAGGTCAGAACTCTGACCAAATCTATTTTCCTCAGTAAGATCCTTGGATACTCCAAGGTCATCAGCCTTGATATCTTGATATTGTTGAAGAATATCTTTGGGTGCTTTGAGTGATATGAGGGACCTTTTTGCTTGATGGTAACTCCGAACATTTTGATTAATCTTAAGAATAACTCTTTGGATGTCCTGCTTGGACTTGGTATCTGTTCGAACAGATGTAGAGCTCCGGATGTTCACTCTATAGAGGACAGACTTGTGTCCTATACAAATTCTGAGTTGCTCCAAATGGTTATTAGCTTGTCCAACATATAACTGGGCTTTCTTCTTCGCAAGATCAACTAGACTTGAATGGGGAAGCAAGGAGGCTCCCATAGAAGAAAGCATTCAGAGGGGAAGAGTTTCAGGGTAATGTTCCACTTGATCATCTTCATTATTGCTATCTTCTGAATCTTCATCACCCTGCCAGAAGTACCTCTCATTCTTATTATCCAGCTCATCCATGCTTTCCTCAGTACAAAATTCTGGATTGTCAGGACCAAGAGAAGGGGCATTCAGCTCTGATCCAGCCGCGAATAAATGAGCCAACTGATTGAACTGGGTGATTCTACTTCAAAGTCTGCGACGCATCATCAAGATACGACTCTTTTGAGTAGGGGTGGGTTTTGTAGGCAAGCTCCATATTTCGGCTTGCAATGCATCCCTATTGTAGGATAAGTGATTGCATCGTCAAAGGCCAGATTAAAATCTACATACTGTGCATCCTCAATACTGATACCTTCCACCAACCAGGAAACCCATCCTTCTATCCCTACAGAAGTAATCACCCTTTCCATGAGTTTCAATCTGATTTCAGACAGAGTTGGTGCTAATTACCATTACATATCATTGAACTCAATTACATCTTTCAAATTCAAGATGAGGGACATACTTTGGTTCATCTGCACAGTATAAATGTCTAGTACTTCCCCTCATTCATGATCTGCTCTCTCAGCATCTCTGGTCCAGCTTTTCAACTTCTCTGCATCCAATGATGCATTAAGGTCCTCAAATGGGTCTTTTGTACATTCCATCCCTTTTAAAGCAGCCTTGTACTTCTTGGATAATATTTTCACTACACAACTGCAATCAAGTATTATTCATATCATAAATTAAATATTTACTCACCTAGTCCCATTAACTTCTTCCAATTAGAGTCTCTCATATGATCATCATAGAGCTCCTGTCGATGAGCTAAACTCTTTGATCTGGCTGGTGGTGAATTTTTGTTGAAGAAAGACCACAAGGTCTCTAGAATTTCACCATCCACATGGCCTACTCCTAGAATGAATATAAGGCTGAATTTAGGAAAACACTCCAGTTTATGAGCGCTCAAGTGAAAATTTCCAACTGCAGGAAGAATTTCCATCCCTGAAGGCAAGAATAAAGCCTCCTGAGATCTTACTCTCCTGAAAAAATTAACAGATCACTGGCATGCAATGTCATAGATGATAAGTGCCTTTTGCACACCATCTGAGTTGTATGAGATGGCTTGACAAATTGAGTAGTCAATGTTTTTGTGCCTAGAGATCTATAATCAATCATTCAATCCAATAAAACTACCAAGATACTTACTATTTCCCCTTGTAGAAGTCCATTACAGAATGTGGAACAAAGCAACCATGACGTGCACAAGCAGTAGCTCCAACCCCTGTTGCTCACAGGTTGGATTTGTTGATATTTGCATTGTTAATAGCACGATGGTTTTGGCAAGTCGATTTCTAAACATTAGAAATGGATAAAACATCTAAACAAAATAGAACCCTCGCTCACCTCCTTATTGTCAGCTGAGGACAATACATGAATTTGATATGGTTTATCTTCTACCATATATGCAAGCCCATCAGCCAACGCAACATCATTCTCTGACTTCTTCATTTTCATGTGCTAAGCCGTAAAATTGCCATCCACAACATAACAAAGCATAACCACATCACTGTGGGAAAATATCAGGAAAAGAAAACTGCTGGTCCACCATTGGCACATACTCGTCATATTTTTTAGCCCATCCATTGGGCAAATTGATCCCTGGCTGGGGACAAGCTGGACAGAATACAGCTAAGTCTTCCTTCCCTGGATCAACACTGGTATTGTGACCAAAGCCTGCTCTTTTTCGATTCAACAGATCTCTCTATAATCTAGAAACCCTCATCAACTCCCTATATCGATCCTAAAAGAATATCAATTTGATATATCAGCCTCACCTAAATATGTAAAAATAAAAACTTACTGATAGAGAATCTGGAAATGCATTGTCAGTTAGCCTCCTTAGCTTGGCATAAAAGCTAAATGCTGAGGTCTTGCATTCCAGAGAATCAATCAGAAATTCATCCAATATGGCAAAGGAAAAAGCAATTTGAGGCTTTATAACAGAAGAAGGAAAGAGTCGGTGTTGTAGGAGTTGTAGGTGCTTGTCTTCTGCCTTTGCACCATTACACCTGCACCACTTGATTGAATGGGTGAAAATACCAGAGGAGTTGACAATAGTGAAGTTATCACAAGACCAGTGGGAGGAGCTTTCATCATCCAAGCTCAATGGGCAGACACTACCATTGTGTCCTAAATTCAAAGTAAATTCAAGGTTTTGAAGGGAGATGGTGGCATAAAACTATCCATTCCACTGTTGAAGTTGATGGAATGGAAGGGATGAGTGTACTTCAACAGCACAAGGACTACACCAAGAGTGATGTCCATGACAGGAAAGACATCAAATGGTACCATTATTTTGAAGACACTGCATATATTTATTCAGAGACTCCTCAGTCTGGCAAGGAGCTTCAGATTGAAGCAAATAATCAAGATAAGTTGATCTGAAAGGAAGCCACTCTAAGAGGAAATCATTTTGAGTCTTCATTTCTATCAGCTATCAATTGCATCTTTTTGGAGATTTCTTATTTTCGTTTTCCTGACTATAGAGGTATGTTCATCATTCCAACTAAATACATCTTCTGAGTTCTCTTCCAAAGAAACAGAGGGAGTCAGGACTATTCCACCAGGAGTCTTTTGAATCTTTCTTTTGGGGGTCTTAATGTCTTCCTCACTGGAAGACCTATAATATGAACCGGCATCCACCTCATGATATGTGGTTTTGCCTCTTCTGGTTTTTGTAGGGGTAAAGATAACCATGGATCCAGAGTCATGTCTCAAGCTACCAGGTTTGTGAAGTGTAGTTCTGGTTCTTTTGGATTTCTGAGGATGAGACATTGCTAGGATACAGATACAGCTAGGAGGGGAAGTATCATTCATTCAATAAGAGATTTCTAATTACCCTAGTAAATTAGGTTTCATCTGGTAATGTGAACCTTAATTAGGTGAGGAAGCAGCAAGAAATGGAAACCTTGATTAGGCAAGTAAGCAGCAACAAATGAAAACCTTGATTAGGCAGGCAAGCAGTAAGGAATGGAAACCTTGATTAGGTGAGCACTCATCCAATGGAAACACTAGTTAGGTGAGCCTGACATTTAACTGCCATTCTCACATAAAATCAAATTAGTAACTATAGGTCAACCACCATTCTTGAAGACTGCTTCCCAGTAACTTATATGTATATCAATCATCATTCTCCTGAACTACCTCTAGCTATGTGTCAACCACCATCCTAATTAAAATGGCAAAAATGGTCTTCTAACTCCAAGTTGCTCATGCACCTCATCCTTGGAGTAATGAGCAATAACAACTCTTTCCCCATTTATCCAGTCAGGAACTGAATGGACCAATATCTTTCCAGTAAATAGAATACTAGTCCCTGGAAGGTAAGAGAACTCTGCTTGGAGATCATCCAAGCAAAATTTGGCTTGATGACCCTGACCTAAGCTTAGCAAGTGGTCGTAAAAGGTCTTGGCACCACCACAATCGCAGTGCGGAAAAGTCACCCGGTTAACTATGACATCCAACCCTCCAAAACAGGTGGGCCAAACAGGCAAAGGGTCAGCCAACCCCTGAACCAGTGACTGAGTAACTTCCTGATTGACATTCCACATCTCTAGATGTACCACCTGCAAAACTGCATCCAGGAGTTGCTCCAAAGGCTCTATAGCTAGAAGCCATTCTTGTATCACAGGTACCTTCAGAGTTTGTGATGGGTATATTGAATCCTGAAGCTGCTATCATATATATTTAAAGTCAGTTCAAGTCTGTAACATACAAAGCCTGGACCTATCTTATGTCCAGTGGACATTTTGCCAACAGATAAAGTTAATTTACTTATGCCAAAAATGGCTGTGCAGTCCTCAGAAACAAATCCCTGAGATCTCCAAGAGCAATCCTTCAACTTGTTGAGTTTAGGATCAGAAAGTGTACCTTTCAGGGTGGTGATGCCATCATTCCACTGTTTCTGAATATTAAATTAGTCATATTTGCCTTATTTGTTACCACACTCAGAAATACAGACCACTCTGTGAGAAAGAAGCAGGCTAGGCAGATACCAAGCCATGATTCTGCCATACATATCTACCAAAGTGGTTGGATTGTTGATGGGCCCCATGTTGGTCTGAATGAAGAATTTTTCTGAAGTCTGTTTTTTTGCTGAGTCAGCAAACCTGTCATAATCCCATTTGACTGAAACTGGACATATTGGTTTGGACTATGACTATTACAAAATTGTACTCACCAGGATTCAGGAAGGCAACAACCACCACTGCAGCACAATGCCTGATCTCAGTTTCAGTGAAACTAGAGGTCATCTCTGCCTGAGCAAGCTTTGCTGTCAAATTGTCCAAGAGGATTCTGGCCCTCATTATGAGAGTGGATCAATTAGACGAATATCCATCCACCAAGAGACTTACTTGGGTTTCTGAAACTTGCCAATCAATAGCACATCATCCTCACCAACCAATTTACATTTGACTGTGTCAGCTATAACACTTTTAATATGCTGGACTAAGAGGGTGGTAATAATGTTCATGCTTGGGGAGTCATTAGTTGATATCCCAAGCATTTCAAGACTAGGATTCTCACATTTTGTAGGCACAATTTATTTATCCAACCAAGAAATCAATTGCAGGTTTTTTTATTCGCAACATGGAACTGGGACAGCCGATCACAATGGTTACATAATTATTCTCACAGATCATGTGACATGATGCAGATGGACATAATTCCACTTTGGTTGCAGCTAGTATTACTCTTCCACAAGGCAAGATTGAGTACCCTACAACTAAATTATGAAAATGAAAAGGCTGTCACCAAGATATCAAGAGGAGGCCCTCCCCTTGAGATCAAGGCTCCAGGTTCAAAAGTACAGGCCAAATTCAAATAGATCAAAGAAAAAGAGGGTGGTTTCTACAGGATGCAACAGATAACTACCAAAATCACAAATTCAATATCAGTAAGAGTGATCAGCATGATTGAAACCACTTACTTCACAGACTTGGGAGCAGACCAGGAGAGGAAGGTGCATTACCATGCTCCTTGATGACTTTCAATCAAATGGCACCTGACAGAGAATGTGTGAGTAGGACTTGGAAGGAAATAAGAACTGTTACTGCAGTTCCTGGTGGCTTTCACACCCACACAACATACACCCTTGACACCCCCTGAGCCCAAAGATCTCCACAAGCCCCCGAGCCCCAGTATGATGGATAAGTAAGAAAGACACAAGCACACCCACACACCACACCATTGACATGCTCCTGAGCCCAAGTATGATGGGTGCATGGGAGGGGCACAAGCGCACCCACACATCACATACTCTTGACATGCCTCCAAGCCCAAGTATGATGGGTGCATGAGAGGGGCGCAAGCACACCCACACACCACACACCCTTGACATGCCTCCGAGCCCAAGTATAATGGGTGCATGAGAGGAGCGCAAGTGCATCCACACACCACACACCCTTGATATGTCCCCAAGCCCAAATATGATGGGTGCATGAGAGGGGCACAAGCACACCCACACACCACACACCCTTGACATGCCCCCGAGCCCAAGTATGATGAGCATGCAAGAGGGGCACAAGTGCACCCACACACCGCACACTCTTGACATCCCCCAAGCTCACCCAGTAGAGCAAGCGAATGAACCTGCAAAAGCAAAACCAGAAAGAATAAACAAAATCTGGGGAATTACACACCTCAGAACAGTACAGCACATCCACACACTGCACACCCCCAACTCTTAGAACTTCCAGCCCACTCGTAAGCACTTGAGTTGGGTTGAATCACCTGTCCAAGAAAACATCACATATAGAAAAAAAAGAGCTGACCCTTGTCACCCCATACACGTCTTCATTATGCAAGCTGCAGACATGCATGACGAAAACATCCCAGATGACATACAGAGCATATGAGGACATGGGAGGGTGGAATGGGAAGGGGTAATGGACATTGGGGAGCAGGTGGAAAGTTAGAAAAGAAAAGAGAAGTGGAGCAGGGCAGTGACCTGCACCAAAATGATTGGATGCGGATACATAGTTAATGTATATGTGATGCTAGACATTTGACCCGAGATTTCAGTTTTCACCTTATTCCTACGGTCCAAATGCTTAGCTAATTGAGGGACATATGGACCATAGTGTCTAGTATATACTCCTATTTTTCCTTATTTCTTCATTCACAGGTTGTGGAGAAACAAAATGGTTTCTCTCAACATACTTTTATTACTACCTACTAGTACATAGCCAACCATTTTCTTAATATCTCTTTTACCATTAAGTACTTAGCCAAGTGTCAGAAAAGCAATTGGAGCATGTGACCTCAGTTGCGAATCACCTGACTCAGATCATGTGACCTTGCACAGCATGTGTCATAATGAGTCAATATGAGTCAAAGTGAGTCAAATGAAAACTAACCAAAGCACTGCCCCTAGACTAGCAGAATGACCATGTGACCTGCACAGCATGAGTCATAATGAGTCATAATGAGTCAGCATGAGTCATAGTGAGTCAGCATGAGTCATTGCCAAGCCAAAGGTTATTTTTAGCTCATTGCAAGTCATTTTCTGACAGGTTGAGTCAAAGTGAGTCAGTATGAGTCAGTATGAGTCATATTTTGGCACAGCCACCTCGGAACCGAAGGTAGCACAGCCACATGTAAACTACTATATAAGGAGCGCGATT
>JBBPRB010000674.1:0-13628 GCA_038092815.1 Hortiboletus rubellus | reverse complement strand
CTCACTCCCTGGAGGACCGAATTTATGAAGCAGGTGTTCCTGTGGTTGAGCAGGCCCAGGAGCACCAGCGCCGCCTCTTCGCGTCTACCTTGAGCTGTTTAGTCTTACTATCATATATATTGGATGGATGTGCGACGGCGCCTGGGAATGGGGTCAGACATGGGAAACCGCGAAGCTCGGAGAAAAGACGGGCGCACCCGCCACGAGGTGGAACGTCGGATCACTTGCGAGAGAAAAGACATAGGGTGCCCCGAAGCAGTATCCTGCGCAAGAAGCGATGTGAGTAGAACGACGAGCGCGAGAGACGGCGTACTGACTGCAAAGTATTTGACGCCGGTCGTGCCTAATCCAGCGTCAGCACAACGACACAAGGTAGAAGAATCCCTGACCGTAGCGTTGTCTGACTGCCTCGACCCACTTTGGGGTGCACGCGTGCTTGAGCGATGGCCGCGCCATGCTTCGCGGGCGAAGTCGGGCTGCTTCACGAGCGACTCGAAACTATCGCCAAAGAAGTAGCCGAGCCCGATGAATGCATGTTAATATGTGGTTGGCTGGCTGCAAGGCGAGGATACCGTTGGATGCAAACCAGTCCTGGATGAGCTGGTTGTTGATGTAAAAGGGCCCAAAGACATCGGAAAAGTAGAGGAGTGCGGCGGCGGCGGACTCGGCGACGTAGGTGGGGACGCCGGCGATGGTGTCCGTGCATCCGCTGAGTGTGCCGGTGTGCGCGACGGTCGTCGCAAGACATGGTGGAGCAGTGGCTGTGTCGATCTCTGCTTGTCTCTTCACCATGGCCGACAACGAAATCCACATCAACATCAAGGGTACCTTTTTCTTTTTCTTGCCACACACATGCCCCGCTAACGCCCACCAGGCCCGAGCGAGCTCAAGATCCAGATATCCATCGGCACGGACAAGACCGTCCTCGACCTTAAGCGCGCCATCGCCGACAAGTCGGACGTCGAGGCAGACCGACAGAGACTGATCTACTCAGGTCCGTGCCCAACCAGCCCGAGCACGCCCAGATATTGACTCTCCCACACACAAAGGCAGAGTACTCAAGGTTCCGATGTTTCTTCTCTTTCTTTCTGCTCTCCTCATCGCTCGCCACAGGATGAAGACCTCTTGTCCGTGTACAAGATCCAGTCGTCGCATACGATCCACATGGTCAAGGGCTCCGCACGCCCAGCCCCGTCTAGCTCATCGAACGCCCCACCACCCCAAATCCCCACCATGCAGGCTGGCCAGAACCCCGCCGATCCACTCACCCTCCTCAACGGCTACATGGGCCACGGCCTCATGGCTGGCTTCAACCCATTCACCGAATTGGGCATAAACCAACACGATCCCAACATGGTCCGTACTCTAATGTACCCCATCCATGGTCGACTAACATCCCTGTTCGCAGCTCCAAACCATGATGCAATCACCCGAGTTCCTACAGCAAATGTCGTCCCTCATGTCCAATCCCGCCATCCTCGACCAGATTATCGCGCTCAATCCACAACTCGCCGCGGCGGGGCCCCAAATGCGACAGCTTTTCCAAAGTGAGCAGTTCAGGCAGATGGTGTTCGTACCGTTGTTTCTCTCTTCCATCGATGGTGCCTCGCAAACTTATCTGTCTTGTCATCAAACAGGTCGAATCCGGAGACGCTGCGTACCATGATGCAGATGTCAGCCATGATGCGCGGAGCTGGGCTTGGCGACGGTGCTCTAGGGACTACCCCTGGCGCGTTCCCAGCGCCGGGAGTCCCCTCTAGCGTGGGTGGCACAGGTGCTGTCAACCCCACCTCGCCTTCCTCGACAACGCCTTCCAGCGTGACTGGAACGGGTGCTAGTGTAGGTGCTGGTGCTCCCCCGTATAATCCCGCACTGCTACAAGCGCTCATGAGCGGAGGTGCTTTTGGGGGTCTCGGTGGTGCTCCTGGAGGCCTCGGTGGTGCTCCTGGTGGTTTCGGTGGCGCTCCTGGTGGTTTCGGTGGTGCCCCCGGTGGTTTCGGTGGCCTGGGGGGTCTCGGTGGTGGCCTTTTTGGTGCGCCCCCCGCCGCTGCTCCTGCGGATTCCAGACCACCAGAGGAACGGTTCCAAGTACAGCTTCAGGTCCGTCTCATGGGCTCGTGTACCATCATTTCCCCCGTCTTACCTCGTGTTCTTTAATCAGCAATTACAAGATATGGGTTTCACCAATGCAGCTCAAAATGTCCGCTCCCTGCTCGCGACCAACGGCAACGTGCACGCCGCGATAGAGTATATCTTGGGTGGTGGCGGTCTTTGAGAGGGGGGTCATATTGACAGTCTTTTGTCGTTGTATGCCCGTTGGAGCTTACACGTAGCTTATTGCCCGAGGTGTCCAGTGCAATCGTCTTTTTCATGTCAGATTTGTCGTCGGGCGAGAAACACGCGCAAAGTAGGCTTGCGTGGCCATGTTGCGCAATTCAGACACAAACCATGAAGAACTTAGAAAGCGTATTCGTATCCTGACCAGAAACCGCCCCTTCCCTAGCTCGCTCCCACGCGACGACAACCAAGCAAAGCAAGTCATTGTCACCGAGGCGTCACCCCGAATCTGAACCTCAGGGGGGGGTAATGTGTGGAGACGCGCTGCGATGGTTTTGGCGCGCGATGACGTGCCTTGCTAACCGTTTGTCTTCTTCCATCCACCTGGTAAAGAACATGACGTTCGACAGTTCGCGTATGGAGGTCAGAGCCGGCTGCTTGGCTGCGGGGGTCCGACTTGCCCAAGTGGTCGATTCGTACGATGCAATCCTGAACGTTGAAAACGTTGAAACAACGGCCCGGGGGAAGCGCACCGCGGCTGTGTGGTGCCGTGGTGCCGATCACTTCCGAGTCCCGACTCAGGAACGGTGCCAGATCCGTCGAACGGAGTCACGGCGCTCTCAGGGTGGAACAGACTCGATAGCGCAATGTTAATTAGACTGGTGACCAGCCGTTCAAAAGAGGCCAGTACAAGGCAAGCCGTCGATATCTGCCTCTTTGCCTCTTTTAGACAGGCTGGTCACCGGACTAAATGTTAATGGCTATGTGGCGGCGCTGATTCTTCTTCCTCTTTTTTGGGGTTTTTTTTTTGTGACCCAACACAGACTTCTCTTCAAAGGCTCAACACCTTCAATACCACCATCTCGTTTTCATCGACCATGGATAGTCAGCCTGAGAGCTTGGTGAGTGATCGACATGATTTCGAGGTGCCCGTTCCTACTACCAACACTTGTCTACGCATATAGGAACCGCCGGCCGCGGATGATGCTAGGATGACGATAACTCCGCCTTGCGATGACGAGGAAGAATCATATTCATATTCGACCTACCGAGCTCGGGCTTTGCATGCTCCTCCAATTCAGCCATATTCCCAACGTTCTCGGAGCAGCATGGTGAGTGATCGACGTCATTTCGACGTGCCCGTTCTTACTACCAACACCTATCTATCCGTTAGGAAGCACCAGCCGTGGATGATTTCAGGCAAGCGCTGCGTCGCGGTGTCAAGGAAGAATCCCATTCAGCCCGCCGGTCTCCGTATACTGGCCCGAGTCAGCGATACCCCCCCACATCTCAGAGCGTGGTGAGTGATTGATAGAATTTCGACGTGCCCGTTCCTACTACCAACACATATCTACGCATAGGAAGCGTCAGCTGTGGATGATGCCAGGAATATTCTGCCCCCCGGTGTCAAGGAAGAATCAGCGTGCTACGAGGAACATCAAGCTTTCCTTTTGCTTCCCCCTCCGCATTCGCTTTCTTCCCCCCGCCACCAGCCACTATCTGACGGCCACCGCAGAGGAAACTGGCTTCCTTCTTCCACCTCCAGGCGTAAGCCGGAGGCAGGAAGAGTGAAGACTGTGAGTATGATAGTTCTGGCCGAGAGGCCGGTCCGGATTGTGCTTGGCTGATGTCTAATTCCGTGGCCAGTTCATCGGCGGGGTAAATTCAGACACAAAATCATCATTGCACATGGCGATAAAGAAATAGGCCGGTGGAACCCGACCCGGCCGAATCCCTGACTTTCTGGATTGCGGTATCACGCATGATTTGACGTTTTCGACCATGAGGTGGTGTGGAAGTCGTGGGTTTTCTGTCCCCCCCCCTTTTCTGGTTTACCCTCGGGGTTATGGAACTGGATTGTCCTCGCAGTGTAACACACAAAGGCAGTAGAACCACGACCCCTCCCTGAGAGGGGGTAACATATATACCGATTTAGCAATGGCCGTGGCTCGTGTACTTGATGCGCGCGTCGAATGACGCAGAAGTTGGCAATCGGATGCATACCAAGGGGGTTAGTATGGATGAACGCGGACGTGGGGAAAAGGTGTTCTGCATCACATCTCGCGTGTGCTGCAGAGAGTTCCTCTGGATCTAAATCATTGGGCGGATCGTGATCACTGGCTGTACTACGGGTGATCAGAGATCCGGCGGTGGGACACTAAACGAGGACTCCAGGCACTGTACCAGAACCCCTGCCACCGCTAGGTGGCGAAGAGCCCATAGCATTCGACACAACCCTTCCACAACGACTCTATCTTCCTGAACAAGCCACCCTTACAGCGGGACGCTCGATCCTTAACGTGCCGGACCACCGCTGGCAGGGCTGTCTCTACACCATACCCACTCATTTCTCACGCTCGACTTTGACTGGGAAGATAATCCATTCTGGTGGCAGCACACTACGCCCGCCCCCGGAGAACGCCGTTTCATGGCCGCCGACTGGCGCCCCTTCAAACCCTTAACACCTGACCACCATCTCATTCTCACCGACCACTTCGTCGTAAACTGGTGCACACATCTCAGTGTATGGTGAGTGATCGACGTCATTTCGACGTGTGCCCGTTCCTACTGCCAACACCTGTCTACCATTAGAGACCGCCAGCCGTGGACGATCCCAGGGGAGCTCGGCCTCGCCGTGTCGAGAATGAATCCCGTTTGGCCCGCCGCGCCAGACACCAAGCTCGTCCTCGTCTTCCGAACGCCGGTCCGAGCCAGCGATATCCCTCCAACTCTCAGAGCGTCGTGAGTGATCAACGTCACTTTGACGTGCCCGTTCCTACTACCAACACCTATCTATGCATAGGAAGCGACTGCCGTGCATGATGCCGGGCAAACTCTGCCTCGTGATGTCAAGGAAGACTTATATTCAACCTTTTTCTATGAACATCAAGTTCAGCCTTTATATACCCGTCAGCGATATCGCAACGAGGTGAGTGAACGAGGTAATTTCGATGTGCCCGTTCCTACTACCAACACCTATCTATGCATAGGAAGCGACGGCCGTGCATGATGCCAGGCAAACTCTGCCTCGTGGTGTCAAGGAAGACTCGTACTCAACTTCTTACGGTGAACGTCGAGTTCAACCTTCCCATACCCATCAGCGACGTCGCGGCGAGGTGAGTGAACGAGGTAATTTCAACGTGCCCATTCCTGCTTACCAACGCCTATATATGAATAGGAAGAGCCAGCCGTGGGTGATACCCGGACAACCTTACCCCGCGGTGCGGAGGAAACATGTTATTCAGCAGCATACTATTCAGCCTCCCACGATAAATATCGAGCCCGGTCCCTGTATTCATTTCGGTCACCTTCTGCCGGCTTCCAGTCAGGGTGCAGACCATCTGCAGCTTATAGCTCTCATACTAGTTATTCTTTCTTGCGGACCATTGGCAGTAGTTGGGAGGACCCAGAAGAGGGTTCAGCGAGAGCGAAGACTGTAAGTATACTAGTGGCCTGCCCTGGACTGGTTTCCAATGTCTGATTCCGTGGCCAGTTCATCGGCGGGGTAAATTCAGACGTAAGACCGCCATTGGATACGACGATAAAGAAATAAGACGGTGATCTAATCAGGGGTATCATGTCACTCGTGTACGATTTGGTGTTTTCGATTATGAGTTGGTGTGACAAACGCGATTTTTCTACTCTTCTCGTTCACGTACATGAAGGCAGTATGACTGCACCCTGAAAAGATCAACAAACGGTCAATGACTGACTAGTTGGCGGCAGGTGCAGGTACCCTTTTTGCAAGGGCCATATCCGTTCAACGTGCGTGTTGGGTGACGCACTGTGTGCCACCCTCGGACCGCTCGCTCTGGCCGATAATGATAACCAAGCAAAGCAAGTCATGGTGACATCGTTACCAGGACCCGAATCAGAACCGCCTTGCAAGCCCAGACGTTCATTGTCACCCCGAATCTGTACTTCAGAGGGGACAATGCTCCATCCGGTAAATGAACACGACCATGTCTGGCGTTCTGTACTTTACTGGGGGAGTCCAACCGTGCGGGTCGTACAAGGCAGTCAGTTCAGGATCCATGGTAGAAGTACAAACGTTAACAGTGGTGTGGGTCTTGCTCTCCCTAGAGTATACATAGTGAGTATGTGAAGAGAGACCGACCTTGGCTGTCTGGTCTGTTCGCTGCATTCGTCAGGTGGCTCCTCTCCTAGGATCAGGGCTGTGTGGACGGACGCGGTTTCGAGCTTGCGAGGGCTCACACCAGGCCCAAGCTGGGGCTTGACCGCCACCCAGACCGCCGCCCTTCCGGGGCCGTTTTGGGAACCACCAGTTTGATTTGAAGACAATAGGACTAGGGGGAAAGAGGGGGCACAAGGTGCGCGCACGCACGACCCAACGAAAGGCTGGTGGGATAAGGAGGCTTCCTATCGGCGACTCGGAGGGCCAGCTGAAAGGGGAGTTCCTTTCGTACGCCTGTCACACTGCGTCGTTCGATGCACCAGCCTCCAGAGCTGGCTGAGTGCCAACTCCAAGAGCGGCACGACACAAACCCCCACTCCCGTGCGACGATAAGGCAAGGCAAGTCATCGTCACCCCTGAATATAATCCGCACTTAGCAGGGCAATGTGCGGAGATGCGCTGCGTTGGTTTCGGCTACGTCGCCGCTACGATAGAAATGCTGTGGTTGACGTGCCTTGCCACCATTCGCCTTCCTCCATCTGGTAAAGATAAAGGACACAACATTCGACAGTTTGTGTCTGGAGCTCTGAATGTTTTGCTGGGGGAGTCCCGACCATATGTCCGAGTCGTACAACGCAACTCTATGGTGGAAGAAAAGGCATCCACTCGGATTGGGTTGAAAGAACTGGGTGGCGCTCCGCGGCTGTCTTAGTACCGAACCCCGATCACGTCACGAAACGGTTGTCCACATCAAATTTTCAAATGTGCTCCCCCTCTCAGGCTGTGGACTCGAGAGCGCCATCCAGGGCTATGGCAGCGCTGTTTCATGGCCTTCCAGGGGCGTCTCTTGAAACTCTCAACACCTGACCACTATCTCGTTCTCACCGACCATGGGCTGTCTTCCAAGCAGCCTTCGACATAAACCGCGGCACAAATCCCAGAGCGTGGTAAGCGATCGACGTAATTTCGATGTGCTCAATACCCATCTATGCATAGGAAGCGCCAGCCGTGCCTCGCGGTGTCAACGAAGAATCATATCCAGCCCCCCACAATGAACATCGACTTGGAGCTTGGTCTCCGCATCCCCCTCAGCCATATCCCCCCGGCCAGCAGCCACAATTCTACGCCAGTACGCCACAGCCTATTCTTAGCCATCCTGTTTCGGAGCTGGTGAATAATGGTGCTTGGGAAGTCCCAGAGACGGCGCCAGCAAGAGTGAAGACTGTGAGTATGGTGGTTCCGGTGGCAGCCTAGAGGCTTGTCCCAGTTATACATGAATAATGACTGATTCCTTCGCCAGTTCATTGGCGGGGCGAAAGCAGATCCAAACCCATTGTATATGGCGATAAAGAAATAAGACGGTGTTCTGATCGGGGTTGTCGTCTCGCTCAATGCACGTTATGATTTGGCGTCTTTGATTATGCCTCTTCTCGTTCTCCCCGGAGTCATGGAACTGGAGTGTCCTCGCAACGCAACACGCATAAAGGGAGTAGAGCCATGATCGCCCTCCCCGAGAGGGGCAACAAATGGTCAACGCGTATAGATGACTAACTTGTTGTCGTTCTCCTCGGAGTCATGGAACTGGAAAGTTCTTGCAATGCAACACATAAAGGCAGTGATCGCACCCTGGGAAGCTCAACAAACGGTCAATAACTGACTAGTTGGCGACAGGTGCAGGTACCGTTTTCGCAAGGGCCGTGCGCATTCAGTGCGCGTGTTAGGTGACGCAGAAGTTGGCGATCGGATGCGACCAAGGCACTCGGAAAAGGTGTGCCGCCCCCGGATTGCTCACTCGCAGCGATAATGATAACCAAGCAGAGTGAGTCATGGTCATCGCTGTCAGGGTCTGAATGAGCACCGCTAACCAAGTCTAGACGTTTATTGTCACCCCGAATCCGCACCTCAGAGGTGGCAGTGATGCGCTGCGATAATTTTGGCTACGATGGAGATGTGGTGACGTGCATTGCCAACCGTTCGCCTTGGCCGTACAACGCAGTTCTGGGTCCTTGATAGTCGGGTCTGTTTGTTGCGTTCGTCAGGCGCCCCCTCTCCTAAGATCAGCTGGGCCGTGTACAGTACGCACGTAAACAGGCGCGGTTTCGAGCCTGCAAAGGCTCACGTCAGGAACTTGTCCGCGACCAAGATGCCCCTCGGGGGGGAACCGCCAGCTCAATTTGAAGACGATGAGACTAGGCGAGATACAAGTGCGCGCACGACCCAACGAAAGGCTGGTGGGATGGGGAAACTTCCTATCGGCGGATCAGCTGAAAGGGGGTTCCTTTCGCATGCAGTGCCAGACTGGAACTGGCTGGGTGCTGACTCTAAAAACGGCACGACACAAGCCGGGAAGAACTCGGAAAACGCATTCGTACCTTGACGGGTCCTCTGTAGATCCGACGTCATCGCCGCCACCACAAGGGCCTCGGCTGGTCCAAGTTAGCATTATCATCTGGGTGAAACCTATATTCGAGTTCCCACAGGGGGCAGTGTGCATGCCGGTGCCAGTACTTTCCCTGCACGCATGTATATGCTTCTCAGCACCCGACCACCATCTCGTTCCTATTGAACATGAGTACTCCGAGTCAGAACGCAATGAGAGTGAGTGATTGATATAATTTCCACTCGCACGTTCCTACTAGTAACATCGATCCACAGGAACGTCTAGCTGAAGATGTTAGGAAGCAGCCTGCCTGCGACCATGAGGGATGCAAGGGCAGGTCGGGATGTCTGGAAACATTCGAGATTCATTTGTCAGAGGTGGAGGTAAGTGTGATGGTCCCATTAGCTAGACCCTGTCTCGATTATGCTGAACTTCTGCATAACTGAAAGCAGCTGATCGGGGAGAGTCGTGAAGACTCGGAACGTTACAGGAGGGAGACCGAGCGTGCAAAGGATGTAAGTGTGATGGTCCCATCAGCTGGGCGTTATCCCGGTTGTGTATAGGTGATATCTGATTCTATCTGCCGCATCAGTTCATCTGTGGGCCGACTCAAGCAACTGCAAACCCGTTGATTATGGCGGCGGTCAAAAAATAGGACAGTGGTCTGCCCGGGGTTGTCACGTCCCATCAAGGCTACCTAGGACGTCTTGGTTCACAATCACTCAAATGGTACTAACACCTGTCGATGATGGTCTTGAGATTGAATATTGAATTTCAACCTTTCTGTGCTGATGTGTCATGATCTCGAACTTTCGTTGTCTCTTGATAGCTAACGCACAATTGTTGCGCGGAGGCATTGCGGAGGCAGATTCAGATTTGATGATGATCGATGATCGGTCTGGTCTTTGGCCATTTGGGTATTATTGAGGGCAGCGGGCACGACCTGCACTGGCATATACAACATAATCAACGCCTGACCACCATCTCGTTCCCATCGAGCATCGAGAATGAATCCCGTCCGGCCTGCCGTGCGAAAGATCAAGTTCGTCCTCCGAATGCTGGTCCGAGCTAGCGATATCCCCCAACTCTCAGAGCATGGTGAGTGACCGAGATCATTTCAACGTTACTACCACTATGCATAGGAAGCGACGGCCGTGTATGATCCGACCTTGGCTGTTGGGTCTGTTTGTTGCATTCGTCAGGCACCCCCCCTCCTAAGATCAGGGCCGTGTACAGTGCGCACATGCATAGGCGCGGTTTCGAGCCTGCAAAGGCTCACGTCGACCCAGACGCCCTTCCGGGGGGGAACCGCCAGCTCATTTTGAAGACGATGGGACTAGGCGAGAAAGAGGGGGTACAAGGTGTACGACCCAACGAACGCCAGCTGATGGGATAGGAAGGCATCTTATCAGCAGACCACTGGCAGCTGAAAGAAGAGTCCTTTCATACGCAGTGCCAGACTGGAACTGGCCGAATGTTGACTCTAAAAAGCCCATGATACAAGCCACGAACTCAGAAAGCGCATTCGCACCTTGATGGGTCCTCTGTAGATCCGACGTCATTGCCGCCACCACGAGGGCCTCGGCTGGTCCAAGTCAGCATTTAGTTACAGTTACATAACTATCATCTGGGTGAACCCTATATTCGGGTTCCACACGGGGCATGCCGGCGCCAGCATGTTGCCAGCACGCATGCATATGCGACTCAACACCTGACCACCATCTCGTCCCCATTGAACATGAGTACTCCGAGTGAGGACGCAATGAGAGTGAGTGATTGGTATAATTTCGAGTCGCACGTTCCTACTAGTAACATGGATCCACAGGAAGCTCTAGCTGAAGATGTTAGGAAGCAGCTTGCCTGTGCCGACCAGGAGGCACGCAGGCACATGTTGGAATATCTGGAAGCAAGAAGGAGGTGTCCGGAGGTAAGTATGATGGTCCCATTAGCCAGACCCTGTCCCGGTTATGCGTAATTGAACGCTGATCCAACAGAGTCGTGAAGACGCGGAACGTTGCAGGAGGGAGGCCGAGCGTGCAAAAGATGTAAGTGTGGTGGTCTCGTCAGCTGAGCGTTGTCCTGGTTGTGCATAGTTGACATCTGATTATATCTGCCGCATCAGTTCATCTGTGGGCCGAAAGCAACTGCAAACCCGTTGTTTATGGCTGCGGTAAAAAGATAAGACAGTGGTCTGACCGAGGTTGTCATGTCCATTATCACTCAGATGTACTAACACCTGTCGACGATGCTCTTTGAGATCGAATTTCAATTTCTGTGTCTTGACCTGTCGTCTCGAACCTTCGCTATCTTGATAACTGAAGTACTGATGGCGCGATCGTTGCGCGGATGCATTGCGAGGCCGATTCGGATTTGATCATATGATGATCGATAATCGGTCTGATCATCCGGATCTAGTCATTTAGATTGACATAATCCCAGTATATTCGGTCAGTGGGCACGCCACTTGCCACACGCGTGTATACATACACTACTCAACGTACAGCGCCCGACCATCATCTCGCTCTCATCAAGCATGGGTACTCAGAAAGCAGTGAGTAATTGGTGAAATTTCGAGTCGCACGCCCCCACACCGATCAACAGGAAACTCCAACCGCAGGTGATGCCTCGAAGCGCCCTGACAATCGGGTACTACCCAAGTCACGCATGCCGAACAGAAGTAAGGAGCATGAAAAGCAGGTAAGTGTAATGGTCCCACTAGCTAGACCCTGTCTTGGGTATGCATAGCTGACAGCCGATCGAGCAGAGCCATGAAGAAAGACGCCCCGAGGGGGACACCGCGCGTGTAAAGGAAGTAAGTGTAATGGTCTCATTAGCTGGACCCTGTCACGATTGTTCATAGTTGATATCTGATTCTGTCTATCATTAGTTCATCGGTGGGGGGAAACCAGGCGCGAACCCGTTGTTTAAATAAGGCGGCGACAGACGGACAACAGGGACAAGACAGTGGCCTGCCGGTTGTCAACTTGTCATGTCATTCATGTTTCGATTTTCTCTCTTGTTGGGCTCTAGAATAGTATGGACTCTGTTTTTGCACGGCTGGGAAATGCGAACTCTTACTCACTTCTGACTAGTCACCGAATCATATAGCTGCGATGTCTTCACCACGGACGCGTGCCCAAGATCCTGATTCACCCTAACTGCAACCTGGGAAAAGACATGCTTAGCCAATGCATAGAGACGACTATCCAAGGCAGATTATTCGCCGAAGGTTTGTGACCGGACGTGATAAAGAACTCGAAGGGCAAGCCTGGTGGACGAGCGCGGTCGACCCCGAAGCAATGTTCTGCCTCCCACCTGACCTGCACTGCAGAAAGGTAGCGTGGTTCAAACTTGAAGACCACCGCACTGCCAGAGGGAGAACATATATCGTGTGCACAGTAAAAGCTCTGAAACTCGGCATAGGTTTCAGAAATGGGGACTGGTGCGCCTCCTGGTGGTGAATGAAATCGGGATACTCCCGCGAACTTTGATATCCCTGTTGCGAAGCTCGTAGAAACTTGCTTGACGAAGATTGGATTCTGTGTTGGGATTCTGAAGTCGACCGTCAGACGGAAACTGGGCCTGTGAGCTTGTGTACCAATGTTTGGCTACGAGAGGCCAGAAGATCATTGATGGCATCGACTCTCAGGACTCTGGCGACTGCTTCGATTTGTGAAGCATTGAGAAAGCCCGACCCGACTAGTCTCAAACCAGACGTTTGGATCGCACCTTCGGAATTCAGCGTGTCAGGCCATGTCTTGGACAAGGGGTGTACCGACGGTCGTCTACTACATTGTAGCAGATGGACCGCACCCTCCTTTGAGGCTGCTCCCGGTTCTTGGAAACGTGGCTTTTCGTCCAAGGGAGCGCTGGCTGTTTAGTGCGGAGCGGGCAACATAGTATGGTCAGTTTGTTCCATCACATCGCCCTCGACTCTCTTTCAGGTCGCGTCACCTACCTTTGTCTATTTTGACGGGGGCTACTCAACACCCCCGAAGCGGTGTTCGAGCTGTTGGACAGGCGAGGGGCTATCTACTCCGAGTCGTGCATAGCATCTCGTCATGGCTTGTTAACCGTGCGTGCTTTCATAGCGTTCGCTTGTTTGTTGTCTCACAGATCGGGCCATGCAGGTTGGCCGCGTTCACACACCCAAATGGTTGGAGTGGTTAATCTGTTTTTCTGTCCGTCTTCCTCCAAAGTTAGCAGAAATTGATTTATACCCAATGCGTCTCTCGATGGCCCGCGCCCTCACCTTGATTCGCATGGCTAGGGTGTTTACAAAATTCGCTGTCAGCTGCTTGCGATCACGCAGTGCCTACATAAATCACAAGTAATGCAAGGGTACAGACTGATTGCAGCGTTTGTATGCTAGGATGATCCCTGGAAATGAAGCCCCCTTCCCTTTGTTGACCTACCTCAAATCAGTTCTTCCTAGTGGAACAACACATGGTAAACCCTCTGGCAATTCAGATCTTCTTGTTGTGCTATCGTTGAAGTGGAATGCTAGACTGTCTGAGTGCAAACCAAGTGAACCCCCCTTGGGTGCTCAACAAGCAATGTTGTGAATGAGATACTCATAATGGTACCTATATTCTCTTGGGAATGAGTTGATCCCTGGATTGGATTTGATTTCAGACAATTGTGAGCTGTTCAGCCACTATAAGTCTCATTTGCTGTCACTGAATATGTATAACCTGGAGCACAATCATGGATTGAACCATCCACCAGAAAGACATGCATTAGAGAATCCAGAAATACACTTGTAAAGTCATACTAGATCATGATCCCCAGTGCTATTCTGCTGAAATATGCCCTTCAGAATTGAGAACCATTTAG
>JBBPRB010000673.1:0-13642 GCA_038092815.1 Hortiboletus rubellus | reverse complement strand
CATAAGTGACATGACTGTCCACAGTCACGCTACTGTGAGAACTGACCGTCTGCAGGGTCTGTACACAGACCGTGCAGACAGCACAGTAGGGGTCTCACATTGCTGATGCAGCCCGAGGAAATCCCCCTCCATTCCTTCCGTCGACGGCACACGCCACGTTCCCTGAATCTAGCAATGAAGTTCAAGTGCACCAACTAGCTCCGTTTCGAACCTCCTCTCGTACTGACACCGACCAGTTCAGCCCTCAAGTTCAACGCCATCGCTGACTGGTGGGACGAGTACATCGCGTACGTCGTCGCCTGCACGTCTACTCATCCAGTTTTACTCACGCATGTTCTAGCTACGACGTCCTCAAACGCCATATCTATCAACTCGAAAAGGAGCATCACCGCCTTAGTTGCTCAAACGTTGATCCCTAGGCCAACGAATGATCCGCGCTTGTCGAATAGCCCGACCTTTCCGCAATTGACGCCGCCTTTGTACCGCTCCGACTCAATCAGCAACTCCAGAATATCTCACTGTTTTACGACGAGCAGGAAAAAGAGCTCGCCGGGGGTGCGCGCGGGAGCGAGGAAGAGATTGCGGCGAGCTTTGTGTTGGCGTTGTCGCACGTCGTTCGGAGCGCAGTGGTGCACAGCGGGGTGGGTGACAAGGTCAGGGAGACCTGCATTGAACTGGTGCACGAAGCGTTCTGCGGAACGCAGCAAGGTCAGCCTGGTTTCCTTTTTTTTATAACTAGTGTCGATCTCACGCATTCGATGACATATGTGTATGGATCACTACATTCAGGCGATGGCGGGTCTCATTGCGTCCTTGTCGACGAACCCACAGTCCCTCAAGTCGGTCGTCAAGTGAGCTTTGATTTCTCGACCACCGACGATACGGTCGTCTCACACGTTCGTTTAGCGCTTACCTCGTCTCTGGGACACCTCCGTCCGCGTTATCGTCTCACACCATCCTTGCGATTCTTGAACCCGAGGACGCAGACGGACGTGTCTGGGCCGCCGACACTCTGTTTGGTCAACTGGGAGTATTGCGCAGCGTGGCGCTCAAGGTCAAGGAGAGCACGGCTAACGAGCATCCTGCGATTTCGCGTCCGGCGCGGGATGCGCGCGAGGTATTGAAGGAGATGGCGGCGAACGGGGGGGAAAGCTTGGTGGGGATATTCTAAGTGGCTCCGAACTCTTTTTCGTGGAGGTTGGGGCCACCTAATAGTTGAAAAATATGGTTTCCATCGAAGGAGTGATGAGTTCCTCTCGCTCAGCTACTCAACTAAGATGCCAACGCATGTTACAGTTAGAGCTTCTGTAGTACACAGTTGAAAAGTCCAACTCGATCTTATCTCGTACAACGTCGTATCACAGAGTAGCCAGTCGTGACCCTCATCCGACACATGTCCTGAAATGTGCATACTACACACGCCGCTTCTTGTGAGGATACGCTTCTGCCGTAGTTACTCTGAACCTTGCTTGCCTGCCTGCCGTCAAACAGTCGTCCTGGCGGGGCCAAGCCGAGCCTGACGCAACTGGCAACGAAATGACCCCACCATTTTTACACGCAGATTCTGGTGGCGGCGTGAGCAAGCTTTAAACAGTCGTATTGTATGTGCTGAAAAACGTACCATCCCCGCATGGAACAAACCGAATGCGTTGTTCGTCAATAAAGAGTGCATCATGGAGCTTGTCCGTGTCTACTGCACTTAAACCAGACACCCCTTTATCCCGATCACGAACAACACCTTGCGGCCAATTGATCATCATATACCCTTTCTTCTGCAAGTCCCTGTCGAGGGTGGACCATGGTAGCCTACCATTGGACAACTTGAAACCAGTTTCACCTGAACATGTGGTGGTCAACTGGCTGATTGGACATGGGTTTCGTGTGATTTGAAATGACTCACGAAGCATCTCGACGAGTTTTTGCTTGATTTTATCGATCTTGCGGATCTTTCTAGGGTCCCCATTGGATGCGGAACGAAAGACTGACGTGGAAGGTCCGCTCTGGGAAGCATGCCTGTAGAAGAGTGATGAGAAATAGGTCGGCGCTCGAATAGCTCGAACAACTCTCCGCAACAACAAATATCGGCACTTTTGCCGGTGGCAAGAGGGAGTTAGCAACTATAAGACACACTCACATCGAGTTCCGATCAACATCTTCTATGCTCTCCAGTCCAGTATTCCGTATCCCTTGTGTTAAGTTTGAAGGGACGAGGTCCTGAGGGACACGAAGCCCTTTTGAGATCACAAGATCAACCTGCAAGCAATGCTTGGTGGTCGTACGTGAGCGATAGACGAACATTCATACCAGTTTACGCAGTCGTAGTTCAAGTATGCGTTGGCATTCATCAAGCCCGAGGGAAGGATGTGGGAGGATGTATTCCAAGTCCACTTCGTTAGACACAGAGAACGTGTCCGAAAAGTCGTTTTCGTCAGGATTTGAGTTTGGTATAGGTGGGTTAGGGTGTGAATTGGGTACCATGAAAGATGTAATAGGATAGGGTGTCGTAAGCACCTTTGAATAGATGTGAGCAAGGGAACGGAACGCAACGAGTTCCAAATGCTCACGCCAAGATCGAGGTCCAACACTTGCTCTGCGCCGAGGATGTTGGTAGAATATGGTGGAAGTGGATCGAGGGGGTTGTTACACGGCACATCGACGTTAGCAAGGCCAGTCTGTTAGATGGAGAGTGATGGGCATGAATACTGAGATACATCTGATAAGCGTGCTTACCCGACTTTCCAGGGAATCCAACCAGGGCACCCGCCACAAATATAGCTTTCCATCTCCTGCTGACGCCACGGATTCACCGGAGGGAGAGAAACGAACTTTGATGACTCCATCATGTTGCAGATGTTGTCCGATTGGATCGCCAGTAGTCGCATTCCAGAAACGAACAGTATCATCATCTGATGCGCTCGCAAGGATTGATCCATCTGGGGAGAGTGAGAGGGAGCATACACGGTCTGTGTGACCTGTCCACGGATCCCCAATTTGTCGTCCTGTGTCGGAGTTCAAACAGCGAATCGTTTCGTTATCCGAGGCAAAGAGCCTGCTGCCGTCGCGTGACCACACCACATCCAAGTTGTCGACCCAGTTTCCGTCTAATAGACAGAGGACGAGGCTGCCACTGGCAAAGTCATATACACGGACGTCGTGCCCAGTGGTACATGCGAGTTTGTTTCCGTCGGGAGAGAAACATACAGACTCAATGGATTCGCCGAACTTGAAGGAATTGACCTGTCTCCCTTCCATGGTGTAAATATTCACGTTCTCTCTACCAACAGCAACCAGTCCTTCTGGCGAGATGGTAATCCCGGAGTAGTTCTCTGGGTTCGCCCATTCCTTGACGAGTTTGTGCGATTCGACGTCCCACACTTTGATCTTCCGATCCCTGTCACCGGTGTGCGAAAACGGCACTGGCCGAGTGCTGACGACCAATGTGCCATCCCAGGTCACAGCAAAATCGTTTATCATGTTCTCCTGCTCCATTAGTGCCCCTTCTTGCTGTCCGCTTTCCAAATTCCAGACCCTCACAATTGTGTCATCGTAGCTGCCAGTAACAATGCGTCGTCCGTCAGGGAGATACTCGAGCCACCAGATACTCTCATCTTGTTCCAAGATTACCGTGGGTTGAGGACCATCCGAGTCGTTGTCGAGCCGTTGTGATGTGACGCTTGACATTATGGTGCTTTGGCGATTTGGTTGCAAGCTGGGTATCGAGTCGGCCAAAGGTGCGCGGCGAAAAAGACCAAGGAGGGAAAACACTGGACACGTTGAACTGCCACAGCTTATATACCACGAGCCAGTGAGGCAATGCAACGCCACACTGTTAGCGCTCAACGCTGACGATACTCAAATACCAAACAGTAACTCAATGATTAGATCATAAAGTCGATTGAATAACAATGATTCGTTCTATTACTCCTTGGTACGCCTGTTGCATTCTTCCAAAGCTTTGCCAACTAACAGAGGAACTTGTCTGTCGACCTTTGTAGACCCATACTTCGTGCGATGGTAAATGCCGCTATGTCAGCCCCAGGCGTGATCCCGTGGTTGTCTTCAAGACAGTCCAATGACCGACCGATTGTCTACAACTACGATATCAATATCACCCGCCAGGTACTATTATATGACAGGTCTATCGGCTCTTCTCTACCCTCACCCTCTTGACATCCCTCGCCAGTGCCTCCGACCCCGCCCTCCCAGCCGCTCTTCCTGCAGTTGCAGCGGATGTTTGTAAAGTCAGTCAGCGATCCATTGAGCATCACCATGCGCACACGGGCTGCAGATGCACAGTCGGCTGCACGTGGATCTGGTGGTGACGGAGCTCGCTGGGGGTGCGCACGGGAGTGAGGAGGAGATTGCGGTGAGCTGTGTGCTGGCATTGTCGCACATTGTTCGGAGTGCTGCAGTGCACGGCGGGGTGAGTAACAAGACCAGGGAGAGCTGTGTCGAACTGGTACATGAAACGTTCCGCAGAACGCACGAAGGTCAACCGTTTTTATCAAGTGTCGATCTCAAGCCCTCATACGGATCAGTACATTCAAGCGATGGTGGGTCTCGTCGCGTCCTTGTCGATGAACCTGCAGTCCCTCAAGTCGGTGGTCAAATGAGGTTTGATTTCTTAACCTAGGACAGATATGGTTGCCTCACACGTTCGTTTAGCACTTACCTCGTCTCCGGGACGCCTCCATCCGTGTTATCGTCTCACACCATCCTTGCGGTCCTTGAACCCGAGGATGCAGATGGATGTCCCTGGGCCGACAAGACGCTGTTTGGTCAACTGGGGGTATTGCGCAGCGTAGCGCTCACGGTGAAGGAAAGCGCAGCGAACGAGTGTCCTGCGATTTTGCGCCCAGAATGGGATACGCGCAGGATCCTGAAGGAGACGACGGCAGACGGGGAGGAAAGTCCGGTGGGCATATTCTGAGTGGAGGTTTGGGCTCCCTGGCAGTCGAAAAATATGGTTTCCATTAAAGTACGGTGTACGACTACCCTTCACTTAGCAGTAGTTGAAATTCGCCATGTCATTACATATCCGATTGAAACGCGGGGAATGTTATAGCACACGGTCGAAAATTACAAGTCCATCTTATCAGGTACAACGTCGTGTCGCAAAGCAGGTATGTCCACAGAATCGTGACCTTTGTCCAACAGAGAGTGATGTGGTGAAATGCACGCCTACAAACGCCGCTTCTTGTGAGGATACTCATCTGCTGTAGTCACTCTGAACCTCGCCTGCTTGCCTTTCGCCAAATGATTGCTCTCGCGAGGTCCATTCGAGCTCGACGTAACAGCCAACGAAGCAACCTCATCGTTGTTATACGCAGATTCTGGTGGTGGCATGAGCAACCCGCAAATGGTCGTGTCGTATATACTGAAAAACTTACCATCACTGCGTGGAACGAACCGAATGCGCTGTTCGTCAACGAAAAGTGCATCGTGGAGTTTGTCCGCGTCCTCTGCACTCAAACCAGACACCCCTTTATCTCTATCGCGAACAACGCCTTGTGGCCAGTTAACGATCGTGTAGCCCTTCTTCTGCAGATCCCTGTCGAGGGTGGACCACGGGAGTCGACCGTTGGACAACGTGAACCCAATTTCACCTGGTTACAAGGTGGCCGATTGATTATGAACATGTATTTCATGAGATGAAATGACTCACGAAGCATCTCGACAAGTTGTTGTTTGATTTTATCAATCTTGCGGATCTTTTTAGGGTCCCCATTGGATGCGGAATGAAAGACCGATGTAGAGGGTTCGATCCCGGAACTACGCCTGCAGTAGAGTATTGAGAATTAGCTCAAGATTCGAATCTCTTAGAGTAGTTTGAATATCTCCATCAAAGCAAATAGGCACTTTGGCCAATTGCAAGCGGGAGAAGGGAGGTTAGCGATTATGAGAAGATATACTAACATCAAGTTCCGATCGGCATCTGCCATGCTTTCGGGTCCAGTCGATGGAACATTCCGTATGTACAGAGGCAAGCTTGAAGGGATGAGGTCAGGGACACGAAGCCCTTTCGAAGTTGCGAAATCGAACTGCAAGAAATGATTAGAGATTGTATGTGAACAGCGGGTAAGCATCCATACCAATTTACGCAGCCGTAGTTCGAATATGCGCTGGCATTCATTGACCCCAAGGGAGAGGTCCGGGACGATGGATTGCAAGTGCACTTGACCAGATGATTCTAAAGAGTAGTTTTCACCAGGATTTGGGTTCGGAACAGGAAGACTAGGGCACGGGTTGGGCACCACAAAAGATGTGACAGGATCAAGTGTCGTCAAGTTCGAGATGATGCCCACGCCAGGATTGAAATCCAACTCTTGCTCAGTGCTGAGGATGTGCGTGGAGTATGGTGGAGGTAGATGGAGGGGAGACGCCTGCGCCCAGTGTACAGTGTTGCGCGGCATGTCGAGGTTAGCAAGGCCCGTCTGTAAGTGAAGAGAGTGATAAGCATAAATACGACGGTACATCTGATGAGCACGCATACCTGACTGTCGACGGAATGCAACCGAGGTGCCCGCCACAAACATATCTTTCCATCTCCTAATGACGCCACGGATTCACCGGAGGGAGAGAAACGAACTTCGGTGACTTCATCATGTTGTAGATGTTGTCCGATTGGATCGCCGGTAGTCGCATTCCAGAAACGAACAGTGTTATCCTCTGACGTGCTCGCAAGGATGGATCCATCTGGGGAGAGTGAGAGGGAGCGTATAAAGTGTGTGTGACCTGTCCACGGACGTCCGATTTGTCGTCCTGTGTCAGGGTTCCAACAGCAAATGATTCCGCCCACAGAACTAGAGAAGAGCCTGCTGCCGTCGCGTGACCACACCACATCGGTGACCCGCTCTCCGTCTAATGGACAAAGGGTGAGCCTGCCACTGGCAAAGTCATATACGCGGATGTCGTCATCAGTCCCACATGCGAGTTTGTTTCCGCTGGGAGAGAAACACATGGACCAAACGAATTTGCCGAACTTGACGGAATCGACCAGTTTCCCTTCCATGGTGTACATAGCCATGTTCTCTGTCCCAACTGCAACCAGTCCATCTGGAGAGATGGAAATGATGGGGTAGCTCTCTGGGTGAGTCCATTGCTTGACGAGTTTGTGCGATTTGACGCCCCACACTTTGATCCTCCCATCCCCGTCACTGCTGATGATCTTTGCGCCATCCCGGGTCACAGCAAGACCAGCAATGTTGTTCTCGTGCACCATCGGTAGTCCTTTAACTTGCTCCCCGCTTTCCAGATTCCAGATCTGCACAGCACCGTCCCAGGAGCTAGTAACAGCACGTCGTCCGTCAGGGAGATACTCGAGGCGGGACGTGTAGTTATCTTCCGGGCTCAAGATTACCAGGAATGGCTGAGGACCATCGTCGTCGAACCATCCTGGTGATGCGACAGTTCTCATGGTGGTGCTTTCACTTGGTTGCAAGCTGGACGGCGTCTTTGCAGAGGTGTGTGGTCAGAAGATAGAAGAACGCCACACCACAGCTTGTATACCACCAGCCAGTTGAGGCAGCGTCGGTCCCCTGTTAGCGCCCAATTCCGACAACACTGAAGAGCCACACAGCATCAGAGTTGGGCCAGGTGAGACTGTCAGGTCGATCGAAATGCAATTCGCTATCTAATTCTAATTCTCAAGTGGATGCGTTCTTCCAAACCCTTGCCAACCACGAAAGGAACAGCAACCCGCCTGTCGACACTTACAGACCCACACTTCATACGATGGCAAACGCCTCCATTCCAACCCAGAATATGATGCCGCGATTGTCTCCAAGGCAGCCCAGAGACCGTTTGATTGTCTATGCATGCATATCACCCGTCTCTGACAGATCCATTGGCTGCTCCATTGGCATCCTCTCTCCATTCTATTCTCCCCTGTCACCTCAAATGCGATTAACACAACTCCCTCACCTCCAGCACCGCCTCCGCATCATATTCACTCCAACCGCTCGTTGCCGCCCAAACTCGATATCCAACGCCAACTCCGGATTGTCACATTCTCTCAATGGCAGAAATCCAGCGAGTGTATGGGCGATATGCCTACAGACTCTGAGCTCGAATCCGGTTCCGACTCTGCCACGATGAGATGGGATTGGGATTGATGACCATGGGACAGGACCCGAGGCTGCACTTGAACCCATTGTCGTGCCCCACATCGTTTATCTTACTCGCAGTCTTCTTTGATTCGCACAAGGGGTGAGCATCGTTTCCAGTGCCGGGTCCATGCGAGGAAGGTGGGCGTAAAGCAGGAACGGGGCGTAGAGGGTATCGACACCTCTGTTGATGAGAAGACAGTACCTGCATCACCGCATCGATGGTTGATGCTCGATGACTCGTTTCGTGCACTCAGCTTTCGTGGCCTGCTTGTGAGAAGTAACTTTGGGTGTGTCATGGAAGGAAGGGGGATCAAACCAGTTTCGTGCTCATGAGGTGAGATTGGGAAGACCCTATCGTCCGACCTGGACGTGTTCGACGGTCTGGTGGAGGTTTCAGGAGACGTAGTCAACTTGAACATAAAACGACATATCGAGTTGCTTGGTGGGTTGGGCATGTAGCATCAGCGTGCGCCGCTCAGTTATTAAATGATACACGACAAGTAATATACCATCGTAGAGAACTATTGATAACAGGATACATGAGTCCAGTACTCCAGGTAACTCTCATAGTAATACCCTTGCACCCGGAAGAAAAACGGAAAACCAAAGCACCAAGGCAACATACACTTTTCAGTGGTAAATTCTCGCTCTTGCTCTTCCCCGAGGCTCGGCACTCATCCTTTAACACGAAGATCATCGATCATCTTGAACTGCAGAGAACGTCAGCATTCAGCGTATCACTCCGACAAAGCATATACTCACTTCCGACCACGGTACCCGTCCCAAAACGTCCTTGCACCCGACTCAAACACCGAATCATCCATCATCTCCTCTTCATACCCGATTCCACCTCCCCCCCTCACCTGCACCCCGAGGCGGCAGGGCTGGTGCCAACGCCCGTCATACACCAACTTGGTCGTTTGGCTGACCAAGGCGAGGACCTACACAAACTAAGGGGGGATGAGGGCGCGATCACCGAACGTGAGCGTCCGTTCGACCTCGAGATGGTGTGCGAGTGGGGTAGAAGGTCCGTCAACGATGAGGTAGATGCGATCATGGACTTCGGGATGGAAGAGGGTACCGCCCGATGAGAGTGTCTCTGCAATGGGGGTCACGGAATGGTACGCCCCGCCAGTCGAGAGGACGCATTCAATCAGGAGTGTCCTCCGAGCCACTAGCGCCACCAAGTTTGAGCGCCAGAAACACTCGTAACACTGGCAGCGTGTGATGATGGTCTGTCTCCACTACCGAACGGTGTACCCCAGGCATCTTCACCCACAGTGCACATCTCGACTTTTTGGACGAATCGAGTGGACTGTATGTACGATTTCTGGCACCAAGAATTTAAGAGACATATTGGTCGAGACAACAGGTGTCAACTTGCGCGAGAGCCAGGAGAATGGAGAATCGACGAGCGCCATGGTAGGCAGTGTACGGAGGTGTACGTCTTGCTGAAAGGGAAGCAGAGGGGTGGAGGAGGGAAAGATTCGGGTCACGAAATAGCCCATCTTGAGCACCAACAATACATCTGGTCGAGGGGTAAGGCCTTAAGGCTTTGGATTCAATACGAGTTCCGACTCCCGTACATGTCCACCCCCAATCCGATGCTCCCTGTCATCCGAGGAATTTGGAGAGCAACAAAGGTGAATTGAATGGCGAAGCGACTCGGATTGGATGTATACTCGAGCTTGACCGGCCCCGGCGTTCTCGTGCCCAGTACAAAGTTTGAATTACCCCATAGACCTCACCGAATCATCGATAATTATTTGCAGACACGTGGACGTCACGAACGCTCTCCTCGGTCATCAGTGTCGGCACTGTCAATGTGAGTCCGCCGAGGCCAGCAGCCCCTTCCTGATGCTGTCTGCGGCCCGTGTTTCGTTAATTTAGACTTGGAGATGGGGAACAGACGGCTAACGCTCTACTGATAGGCCTTTAGGGAGAGCGTTCTCTCCCTCGGTCCGAGGTCGAGTTATGATTAAATTTAGCTGAGTCGGTAAAACAAATATAAACACTTCGAGTTTATCAACGCTGACAAGTGGCCCCAGCGGGCTGAGAGAGCTTGAACGCATCAGGAGGGTCTTGACAAACCCAGCAAGTAGCGAACCACTCAGTGGCATCGGAAAGTAAGTTGGTGGTTAGAGAATGCCAATGTCGGTCGTGGGAAGAATGACTTGAACATCATCGATTCATCCGACACGACAAACTGTCGGTCTGGCCATAATTCATATAGTGTCAACTACTAGCTGCACCTTGCTACTCATTTTATCATTTCTCTATTCGGTAGGGGCGCCTTTGATTGCGAAGCAAGCCCTCCCACTGGGGTGATCATTTGTTGAAGGTGGAACGTTGAGCGCTGACCATTCAGCCCCGGATCTCCTTTAAGTATGTCCGGTCAGAGTGTGCCAACAAATCCCCCATCCCAGGTCGTTCTATCCCATTCGGTTCCGTAGACGATCCCACTTTCTCTACACAAACTTGGCATGGGGCCGTCAAAGCAAAGAAGAGGGGGAGTGTATTGCCGCTGGGCTCTTCTGGGTTCTTCCGCTCGCCAACAGGGTGTGGCCGTCACGAAAATCCAAGAGTTCTGTCTCGCGCCCTTCCCAACCAGGTGTGCACCGACTTGCGCTATTTTACCCCGGGATGTGGTCACAGCAAGAGGTTGAGGTAATTGAGGTAAGTATACCCTTCGCGTGTGTTCTCGCACCCGTACTCACACCGCCCCTCTGTTGTAGGCGAGTCAAAATCTCTCCAGTGTACGTCATTCTCAACACTCTCTGTATGTCCTTCCCATCCTTGAGTTTAGACCTCTTTCGATCGCCTCAGGCTCCCTGGCCGAACAAGTACGGACCTTCGACTCAGTTAGTGTTGTCCGTCTGTTCGCTCACATTTCTCTACAGTTAGTTGCCCCGGCTCGTCTCACTCCACCCTCAGCGCTATCTCATTCGTGCTCCACCTCCCTTCCTGCACTGGAACTACGGTATGACACGTGCACCCTCCGGTATGTCACTTCGCTATACTGTAGTCCCACTGCCTGACATCTTTGTTTGGTTCAAATCAACCTTTGTTAGCGCAAATTTCCCGCCTCCACCAGATCTCACACCCTATCTCTTCAGAGTCGATGATCAGTATGTCGCTGGAGGAGGTTTTGGTGATGTATATAGATGCTGGTATCGCGATGGTCCGCCGAAGGAGGTTCGAGTTCGATGTACGGCTCATGCTGCATGCTTTTGACCTCTCCTCCTCCAGGTTGCAGTAAAGGCATTCCGATTCACGTTCGCGACGGATGGAGATGGGAACGATAAATCTGCCAAGGTAACTCATCTCATCTACCGCTAATATATATACAATCTAAACTTCCTCGTAGATGCTCCGTCGAGAGCTCGGAGTCTGGAGGAGACTCGATCACGTCAACGTCGTTCCGTTCCTAGGCATTGCATACGGGTTTGGAATGCGTGGTGCGATGTCATTGGCATCGCTATGGATGCCCAATGAATCCTCCCACCGTTTCCTAGCGAAGCATGACCATACTCTGTATTTGAAACACCGGCTCCGGTTTGTGCGTCTACTGAACGTCACTACCTACATCTACGTTGTCTAACCTTGTGTGATAGCTATTGGACATGGGCAATGGACTACACTAGTGTGAGTCACTGTCATCATTACTTGGGCTGGAAAAAAATAACATACCACAGTGCATTCTTTTCCAATCGTCCATGGTGACCTGAACTGCGTGTGCCAGCAGAAATATTTTAGCATTCTTCTTGTCTAACCAAGTGACAGAATAACGTGCTTCTCGATTCAGATTACACCGTGCGCTTAGCCGATTTCGGATGCGCTTCCTTGGTGGGGAATATTCCTGAAGCATTGACTTATCTCCAAAGGTCTACCGCATGACCTGGAGCATTGCGCTGGGTCGCGCCAGAGCAAGTCAATCCAGAAGAGGCGTTTAACCGGACAACCAAGACCGATATATATTCTTTTGGTTGTGTAGCGCTCCAGGGGAGTCCGTTCACGGACTCAGATGCCATGCCTATGCTGATATCCTTGTAGATTTTATCTGGCAAACAACCATGGTCGGAAGTCCGGGAAGACTCGGCTGTCGTGTTGCGCTTGGCAAAGGGACACAAGCCAGGCCGACCAGATCTTCGAATACTGATCGACTCGCACTGGAATTTAATCCAAGATTGTTGGTCAAAAATAGAGGAGCGCCCTCCTGCGGAGGCGATAATACCCACTATTCAAGAGCTCTTGAGCCATTGCCTGCCGTGCCCTACCCTCTGTGATTTGCTCCGGTCACGGCCAAGTCAGGGCCCTTTACGTCTGGACCAATTGTTGTCTCACAGGCAAACTACCATGGAGGACTCGAGGAATGTCAACATCCTTGACCAAAACGATCCAAGTCAAGGTTATGTCGGTTTAGTAGTTCATACTGACGATCCGAATCCTACTCATCCACCATACCCATACTATGGTGTCCCATACCAAAGGCGAGTACTTTGGTATTAAATGTCGTGTTGAACATGAACGTCATGTGCCCAACATTCCTCGGGCGTCTCCGACCGATTTAGCTCGGCGACTTATTCAGTGGCAAACGGATCGTAACCACAGGAGTATCCGGGCCACTATCTACACGCCTATGGACAACCGTCTGCGCTGCCATACCAACAGCCACGACCGCAGCCGTCACCGCAGACACGACCCATGGCAGCACTCTTGGAGCCGACTGAGCCCGGGTCGTCCTCCCAAGAAGCGCTAGATGAAGCCTGGATGTCATTCATGCGTGGGTTGACATACTGAAAGGTTTGGTTGTCGGGGGCGGGCTTTCATGGAGGCAATGGTCTTGGGCCTCGGGCGATTGCAGTATTCAAGGGCGTTACGTGCTTTCTCTAACCTATCTCTGTGAACTTGAGCTTTCGTGCGTGGAGTTTGGTTATGCACTTGGCTAAACGAACGTGGTCTGGCTATGGTTTGTTATGTGACTGTAACAATAGATCTACGTGCAATATGCGCTTTGCAGTCCGCTTTGCAGTGGAGCGTTGCTCCAGTTGAAGCTGTCGAAGTTCCAACCCGTTTACATGAACAAACCCGGCTCCCTGATTGCTAGACTACACACGCTTTCTCCATTAACATTATTAGGTCACCGTCCCCCGTCACCAGACTGAGTGAGTGCTAACACCTTTACCTTGACGTTGGTTATCGGGATGCGCGACATCATATCCCCCTGTGAACAACGAAAAGTTGCCCGGGTTACTTCAGGGATGACTTGCATGGCGATCGACGTTTATTCTGCATCAAGAGCACACAGAACAGAACAACGAAGATGGAACGCACCAATAGTGAGCCCCGCAGGGTGATGCAGGAAGGACCTGGTCGGGAGAAGCGGTGTTGGATGCATTTCGCAACAGCACGCGTACTGACCCGCATAACGTAAAGATACGATCTCGTCGGTACTAGCGTAAGCGGCGAGAAAGTAGGCGTGTGGATAATATCGGACACGTGGAAAACCTTGAAGCGCTCCTTACTTGGTTGTC
>JBBPRB010000672.1:0-13644 GCA_038092815.1 Hortiboletus rubellus | reverse complement strand
ACCAAACGTCAGACTACGAAACCTCGGAAGCCACCAAACGGGATGGAACTTGGAATGCAGGCTGGGACATCTTTTCTCCACGAGTTCTTGAAGGGAGATGAATTCCTTTCCGAGCAGCCCCCTAGTTTGGATGAGGGCGGGTGCGGAAGGATACCCAACTTGTGTGGTACGATCCTGGTACCAGGGCCCGAAGAGAAAACTCATGTCGGTCCACTAGGAGTCTGAGAGCGAATGGGTAGAAAGCGGGGAATTTGGATCCAAACAAAGACTTTGTTTTGATGTCTCGGAACTTTGGCATGGTGGAAAACAGAAGTCGGTGCACTCGCCAACTTGGTTTGATCTTGCCAAGTCACGGGTCACAGTCACCGGCCACGAACCATCATGTCGCTGTACAAGACCCAGCGCTGTCGTGTAGGTATTCTTGTCTACCCATTGCCCATCTGTCTGATCTTCCGTCACGAAGCACTTCGACGAGGCGGGCAATTCTATCAAGCCATACTGCTCACAGGGCAACAAGTGCCGGCGCGTAACTTATCTACTGACTAGCCGCGCGGCGTGTCCATAACCTCCTTCTAGGTTCATCCATCCAAACGATCATCAGTGGGCCAAGCTCAAGCGTAGGAATGACGACACTCCGTCCCCACAGAGTCGTGAGGCCACGAGATCAAAGGGAAAGAATAAGCTCCAGTTGTCCCCAGGCAGCCCTCCTCAGCGTCAACGTTCTTCGCCATCGATACCACAGACGGATTTATTCAAGCACAAGCAAAAGGATACACCGCGAGAGCACGACCACGGAGACTGGTCTGTCCGGAATGGGGAACGTAGGCGCAATTCTGATTCCTGGGTTCGTCCGCGAGAGCGTTTCGAGCAAGGATATTCCCTGAAGAGAGCGAATGATGAGGGGGACACATACCCAAATCAACGACCGAGGCTGTCTGAGAGAGTTGGTGATCCAACATGTGGTCTGTGCGATCGAGTCTGACGTGTTGCCAGTCCTTGTATGGATCTGCCCCCGCGGGTGGATACATCAACACTCGCCATGCAGCCGAGACAGATAAGATTACTTCCCCAGCTCCGTACGTCTCCGAACGCGATCCAAAAACAAGGACGAAAGTTTTGGATACCTTCCATCGTCTTGCAAAGTTGGCCTTTTTTTATTTCATCGTTGGGGATAACTAATCTGTGGACCAGATTGTGCTGCGAAATAGTCCAGGATACTTGCTTTTTGGACCGAGAGGAAGATAAATTGAAGGCCTTCACCAGTCTCTCTTCGGAGCTTTCGAGAGCCGTTCCCGACGCCGCAGTGGCGGTGACCCCTGCGCTCGCTACAGTAATAACTGGTCATACCCGGACTAGGGAGCGACTAGAAAATCACGCGGAGGAACTCGAGACACTGTGGAAGATGCTGTTCTCCACACTGGAAGGCGATATATCCAGGGTTATCGAGTCACGCTTGGAGCAGGCGATGACCCTCCTGCACAAGGAAAGGGACAGTGCACTTCGGATGATAACCCGTTCACAGAATCTCGTGAGCGATAGACTACACGATGGAACAACAGGACCTCTCCAGCGGACAGATAGTTGGAAGGAAAATGTCACAGCCAGGACTACCACCCTGTCCGAGCGGGGAAGGAGCTCTGTTAACGGTGGGCCAGCAATAAACGTGTCACCTGAAGGAACGCGCCACCATGGAGGTTCTACTTCCTTGTCATTGGTACCAACACAAGAAGGGGACCTTGGAACGAGCCTGAGGATTGTGCTTGAAGACATGAAAATGCAGATGGATAGACAGACAAGGGCAATTGAGTTGCTGGCGCAGGAAAATCTCCAGGTTGGTTCGTACTAGTTGGAGCAATATGCAGCTGATTGTGGTTACTCTCAGTTGAGATCCACAACAGAGCGTATTCCTCCACAGCTTGTTCCCCCAGATTCCACCTCATCTTCTCCGAGGAAACCGTCGATCCTGTAGAGCAAAGCTTTCACCCCGCTGCAGCAAGTGTTTATCGAACCTGCCGAATGTGTGCAGTGGAAGGGCCATAGCACGTCCTGATCACTGCTTCCTGTGTCGCTGGATGAGGGGATTCCAGGAATGCCCACTCGGATAGTTTTCCTTCTCTCAAGTAGATTTTCTTTGTACTGTAGTTTGAATGTCGGTAGTCAGTCACGCGTCACGTGCGCCCAACGCGGTTTGAACGTTGCGCTGCTGGCACCCGCTGCACGTTTCTCGATCAAACACTGGGACTGGACTCGCCTTGATCACCTTTCCTAACCACGGCGCCAGCTGCTCGTCGTTCTTCTGCACACCCTATACGGCTTTCTTGTCGTCCACCGCGACATGGACGCAGCCACCACCTGCCCGACTCCACCTCCAGGAAATGCGGATGCGGTCCATGCATCACCCCACGGAGGGCGTGATGACCCGCCGCGGTCGCTAGTCAGACTACCTGTTGCGACTGTCGCGCAACAGCGAATTATGAAAGCAGGTGCAATCGGTTCTCCTGTTCGTCGATCACCGCGTCTGTCTTGTCTTCCACCACCGCAACCACCAATGGAATCTCGGGCCGCGCAAGACCTAGGTGAAAGCGGCGACGATGAGTCTGACAGTGTCAATGATGTTGCTGTTCACCTCTCTCGCGACGAAACACCGGAGGACGATGTGCTTCCGCTAGACGGTGAGTGACAAGCGTACTCGGGTGCATCCTTCTTACTAGCATTCCGCCGTAGAACCTTCCACAGTACTTGCAAATAGGATTATACGAGCACACGATAACCCTTCACCTCCCCCGCAGGACCTCGCACACCCTGGCATTAACTACACGCCTGGGAAAGACGGACAATTCCCGTTAGGTGCATCCGTACCTCCGAGCCCATTCCGTCCTATAAACTTTTTGGAACGACTGAACCAGTCCATTGATCCATTATTCGATCCTTCACATAGCCCCTGCATTCCAACTTTGGCTATTCGACCAGATATGTTAGCGTCTGGCACCATTCCGCCACGCGGTTTCATCTCACCTAGTTCTCCGCCATTTATTACATCCGTGTCCATGGAAGGCAACCCCCACGAGGATCTGGCATCCGCTGACACAATTCTTCCATCGTCCATCCAGTGTACAGTCGATGACCTTCCTTCGCGATCGTCACAGCATGTATGTGAACCTGTTAACCTTGTAGGTGACGCTGTAATTGATCCATCTTCTCAACCCGTCGCTGGACTACATGGACAGTTGACAACCAGTTCCCTTGGTTCTGAGGTTCTCAGTCCGCCTCCAGTACAAGCTGTTGATTCCTCACTAAATCCTGCCGTGCCTTCCGCTTCGGATGACCGTCCGCCGGGGTCTCTGCCACGCTCTGAACGACGGCAGAGCCCAAGTAAACCTTCACCACTCCTGTCCAGGGCGAAGACTCCGTTGTCCCCGCCATCAAATGAGAATGGTAAGGCTTCACCAGCCACCAAGGCGATAGTCCCTGGCGGGCAAGATAACGACGGAGAAGAACTGACATCCGTGAACAACAACATGTCCTTTTCAAAGGGGGAGCAGGAAGGCGAGTGGAGAGCGACAAGCACGAAGGGGGTGAATGCCATCTCGCACCAAAGACTAAATTCTCTTTCTCCTCACTCTACCAATGTGCTCGCGGGGCTTTGCCGGCCTCCACAACCGACTCCATCGATCGAGCAATCGGTTGTGCCCGCGGAACCCATCTGCATTAAACACCCGCCAGCGACACCGCCCCGGACACCAGTGCCTTCTGTAACGCATCCTGATTTTTCTCGGACAAGTGTTCAACGACCGACCGTTGCTCCCACCCCGGTGCGATCGACCGGTTCTCGGAAATTGAACTCCCCTGTCAAGTTCTCGCTCGAAGTCGAAGATATCTATCGCACCCCTGCGCAAAGAGTCCCTATTGAAACCATTCTTGCACGCGGAACTTCTTCGTTCCAGAGGTCTGCAGGAACAGAGCAGCATCGGCCGGGACGCTTTCTGACGCCAAGAGCTCCCGTCTTCACGCGGCCTGCTCTTGACGACCCATCTCGCAGCCCGGCGAAGCGGATACCTGTAACTAATTTGGCAGCCTCCCCAACAAGGGGGGACCGTTCCCAAAGCTCCCCCACGCGACCCGGTCTCCGTGCCAGGAGCACGTCCGTAGAGCCGCGCCCTTTGGGACCTCTACTTGCTCGCAGTCGATCTGCCGAGCCTCGCTCGATGGTTTCGAAACCTGATAACCATGAAAAGATCAATGAATCTATTTTTTCGATGGTCCCTTTACTCCCGAGAGCCGGTATGAAGCTCCCCTTCCCTCTCGTTCCTAGCCAGAACTCGAGCAACGATCTGCCGCCGACCATCCCTGAAGAATACGAGACTCCGGAGATGGGAAATGCCGAGACTAATGCTACGCTGGGAAGAATGACACAGGGCAATGCGACGTCCCAATTGAGAAAGCCATCCACCAACAGTCGTATTCCGCGCATTGGTAATAAGCCATATGCAAGACCACCACCGACAAATGGAAAGGCGACACTAGGTACAACAGCGGCCAACATTGCTTGTGCCCCGGTGGGTAGTTCGTTGTATGTCCCAGGTTCCTGTCCAGTAATATTTGTTCGCAGAAAGCCTCACCATTTCAACTTGCTTGCAAGACAAGCAGGGTTGGGGACAGCAACGTGCAAGTGTCTTCCACACAACCCGCGAATAATAAACGCCTGGCGGGATCGCTCAAACGAAAGCGAGGTACAGAGGCAATAGCCCCTTCCAATTCTCGTCCCATCATGATCCGCCAGGTTGTGCCAGGAATTCTTGACGGAAAGTATGCTCCAAAACCTTCGAAATTTCCTTCCCAAGTCCAAGCACCTTCGGAATCAAGCCCGCCAAAGGCTTCCCAGCCATTGAAGTTTCGCAAGGTGGTAGATGGCATGTTATCAGCGCGATATGCACCAGCAAAGGCAAATCCTGCTGAAACGGAAATGTCACCATCCCCACTTTCGGAACTTTCGTCATCATCGAATGAGGGGTCCTCTGATGAAAAACTTCCTCCCACCGTACACCTACCTACACATCCTGAAGGCGAGTCATCAGATACCCCACGGACAGTGGTTGAACCAAGCACACGCGAGCATTCTTCATTGCACCTAAATTCTGACGGCGACGAATCCTCCAGCCGCCTAAGGAGAACCTCTCGTACTCGCAAGCCAGCACAACAGCAATACGTTCTTGACGTCTTCAGCGATATCTCCACACGACCACCTCCAGCTCGTCGTAAACCCCAGTCTCGCACGGAGGGTGATTGGTTCATGGGCATGAGCGCTACCGCACTGAAGGCGCTCACTACATCCAATACGACGAAGAATCAACAAACCGTGGCAGTGCTGGCAACAGAGGTTATTCGGAAGGAAGGCCTAAGACCAGAAAGTCCAACGGTCAAGGCACGAACCATTTTGCAGAAACAGCGGGATGAAAGAGACACGCGGAGGAGAGAAAGGGCCCAAAGACGAACCCAAACGAGCGAAGATGGTTATGGGAGCAGAGACATGGAAGGAAAGACCGAACTTGACGAACGATTATCTCTCGGTGCGCGTGCAGATCATGATGAAAATGATTGTGCCATACCACAAAAGCACCGCCGAGGTCCTGGGGACGAGGAAGATTACGAGACTCCAGAGCGACCTGAGCGCATCATCGAACCGTTGAGGCTCGAAGGGGTGGATGGAAAGGTCAAACAAATGAAACAAGTCAAGTGGCATCGAGGGCTGTCCACTACCATTTATCTCGGTGAAGTTGATCCCAGGCCGAAGTCTTTACCAAAGAACGCCGTTGCAAGAGGGTGTCTAGCACCCACATCGAAGGTAGGTGTCGTAGCACGGCAGTCCAAATATGCGCCAACCACCCCTTTCAGAACCTCCCGCTCGACCCCCTTGGAAACCTCGTCGACATTGACAATCGACCATCCCCGGAGCTCGTTACAGATCAAGTAGTAGTAAAGAAGTACCTTTACGATAACGACATTGAACCAGAACCTATTCCGGCGAAGATGACGAGGTCAAGAAGTAGGAAGAGTAGAAACTAGCGCCTGCTCCTGTTTATCTTCATCCATGATATCATTGCTGTATCCTTATTTTACGTGCCTCCATCCTATCATGGTTGATTCCGATATAATTATACTTCAGTGTGCCTCCTCAAAGTCCAGGGGACCTATAGCTGAGAATGGCTGTTGCCTGGTTCACTGGAAGAACATATACTTCGGTAAGATTTACATGAGGTGGGCGCGATGCCGCCCAGACAATCTCTTCCGCAATATCTTCCGCAACCACTTTGTGCAACAATTAGTAGGCGGTTAGGGGATGCTAAATTCTGTCTTAATACTCACGTGGTTGCAAGCCCTCGTAAACCTTGTCTGCCGCCGACTTGTCGTTTCTGTAGCGCACAACAGAGAATTCTGTTTCAACCATGCCTGCAATTTTGCGAACATGTTTGCGGAATACCTGGTCAGAACATAGCACAACGTACCGGGCTGGATCTCAGTCACCCTGATTGGGGTGTCAACGAGCTCTCGAAGCAATACACCAGTGAATGCGTTAACCGCGTGCTTGGTCGCGCAATAGATACTACCTCCAGCGTAGGGCTCTCTTCCAGCAATGGAGCCGAGGTTAATGATATGACCTGTTTTCCTTTCCTTGAAATCTGAAAGGCGATGAGGTGCGAGATGAGGCCAAGCTGAAAACACACCTTTGATGAATAGCTGGGTCAACGCAATGAGTCCAAAGACATTGGTGGCGAACATGTTCTCCATGTTTTCGAGTGAAAGGTCACCGACGCGATCTACCCCGACGACATAGCCCGCATTGTTGACTATCGAAGAAGTATTGAGATGGGTGGGTGCATATGGCGATAATGTTACCTACCGAGAACGTCGATATTACGGAGCTCCGCCGGAACCTTGTGCAAAAACGAGGCGATCTGATCTCTGTCCGAGACATCAAGAGCGATGGGGACGAATGTCCCGCCTTGCTGGACGCCTGCTGCCTTGTGTGCGGCAGCACACTTCTCTGCTACGTTTCGGAGGGCATCCACCCGACGTGCAGTGAGAATGACATTCGCACCACCCTGTTCAATGTGTTTGAGGCTTTGAGCGCGACTGATCAGCGTTGAAGACAAGATACACCAACTTTGGCGAACAAAATGGCCGTGGCCTTGCCAGTGATGGATGATGAGCTGATGGCCGCATCTTCCTGAGCGTTTGGGTGAGGCTCACCTCGCCGATACCGGAACTCGCCCCAGTGATGAGGACAGTCTTTCCGAGCAGACGAGAGGCGTTGAACACAGACATGTTGGGAGGGAGATCTTGCTGAGAGGACGGCGAGGATGATCTATTATGTGGGAGCGAAAGAGGCAGATGCTCGGATGCTCAGAGCAGAATCGGCGCACCATGTGATCTCTGCTCTCGACGCAAATAAATCAGATCATGCTCTTCGAAACGTTTATGACTAGGAAAAGATGCAGCCGTGCTATAATCCTCTTCCCGCCTTACCATAATTAACTGTTGTGGGTCTTGGGACCGTCGGGCGAGCCCCGGAGCTGGCCCGGGGAACAGTGGCGCGACTTGGACAACACGACTCCGAGTCGAACCATGATCGATCATATGGTTGGCGCCGAAACCCCAGTGCTCCAGCGCAGATGGAAAAATTTACTGGCCTGGCTCGAGGGCCACGGCCTTCAAGTACACAATCTCCCCGTGGAGTGCCGAGAAATGACATACGGTTGAGTAACAGACAGCCGTTCACCCATCGTGGGTCCATAGTTGAAACGAAACACAGCCGGCAATGGGCTCGTTGCACGCAGTCCTTGCATGGTAAGTGCAGCTCATGGTTCCACTGCTGCTGACAAACTGCACAAATGAAATCAGCCAGGAAGTGTTCTCTTCGTAGTCCCACCGAAAGCGCTGATGAACAAGATGACACTGAAACGGCTCTATGCTCCAAACGTACGACTTGACAAGGCAGTTACTGCCGTACAATTGATCTCGATGCACTTATTCATATGGCGTCCGAAGGCTGAAGAAGACAGTACAGACCCTGTCTTTGGACCTTACATATCAATGCTCCCCAGGGATTTTAGCAGTCATCCCCTCACCTGGCTTGCCCTGTCAAAGCTCAACAAGGCAGACGACTTGCAAACTTCATTGCTGGATAGTCTGCCACCAAGCGTGCTAGTGGCATTGCATCATCTGCACACTCGATTTTGGGATGATTGGTGCAAGGTGCGAACTTTACTTGTAAGCAAATGATCTTCCCAGTCTACCATACTATTTTGAGCTCATCTGTAGCAGACGACGCCTTTCATAGCACCCATAACTCAAATGGCGTCGAATAGTCTTCAGGCACTTGATACAGTCATGGGCTTTTTGTGGGCTTGGCTGAATGGTAAACTTGCCTCACGTCCTGGTAAACTTGCAAACCACCCTTTCGATGACAGTGAACACCCGGTGCATCTACTACCGCCTGAAACATGCCAAAACGGATCCAGACAATCTGACTATGTGTCCCATTCTCGACTTCGCCAACCACACTCCGGGTCAAGCACATATGATCCCTTTCCCATCAAATTCTAAGACACGGAGCGCTGCCCCTGTAAATCCGATTGGCGATGGACTTAAATTCGTCTCTTCTGACCATGTGAAGATAGAGGAGAACGATGAAATCCTCCTGACTTATGGATTGCATTCGAATAAAACGTTATTCGTGGAGTATGGCTTCGTGAACCCCTTCTCCAAAAACGGACCTTCCCCAAGCGGAGAAGTAGACGTGCAAGACTTAGTCGAGAAGCATGTCTTCATAGATGTACAACTTCGCGAGGCCGTGAAAGTTACACTGGTCGCTGAGGGCTATTGGGGGTGAGTCTCTTTCTTTGCAGCGATTGGTCGTGGTTCCAAAGTTTCACAAAGGGATTGGATATTGCATTCTACTCCAGATGGTGCCCAACCGTCTTGGCGGCTGATTACTGCATTGCGACTATACCATTTCGCCGTAGCCACTGATTCCGCGGACGAAGATACCATCCAACCATGGCGAGATGTTATCGCGGGAAAACGAAACCGGGTTTCCCACAAGAATGAACAATCCTGGAGGAAGACGGTCGTGCTTCTGTGCGATATGCTTATCGAGAGGGCCGGGAAATTCATCGCACTGGGTTCTTTGGATAATAAGAACCTGAGAGAGGACACTTGGGCTCGATGGATGTCGGAAAATATTCAGTCGTTGTGGAGGGAAGAGCAGTTCGTCGCAAGAGCTGTGAAGGAGTGTGTATTGAGAGGGGATGAATTTTGAGACTCTTGTATAGCCATCAACTCCAATAGTCCACGAAGGGCCCCGGCCCTGCGCACGCACAGAAGTGTTACGCAGTTTATAGGCTTACATCGACCTAACTACATAGTGAAAGAGAGAACTCGACCCTCCGCGTAGAACTATTCCTTGGAAAAACATAAATAGCACCATCACTGCGCACCGCCTAATTGCGCACAGCCACCAGGGTGGCGCAGCATACTGATATGGTAGTAGCGCCCAAACTTGAACTCTGTCCGTTGGCAACTTGACATCAGTCCCCCCCCGCGGCATCAAGCCCGTCATCACAGCCAAAGCTCCGAGCGGCATCAGGCTTGCGTCCTCGGTCGAAAATGGCGGTAGAACCCTTGTTGGGCACTCGAGCCCAACGTGCTTTCATCATCACAAGTATGTCCAGGACTTGTACCAGTTTTTACCCAGTGGTTCACGAATCACGATCACACATCCGCATCTATTGCAGTTGCAGTTCGTGAGTAAAAGAGCTATCGAATTCCGTGACCTGAACAGCGTTAACTTGTTTTCAGAGGCCATAATAGTTATTGCAATGGTTGCATCTACATTCGGAATTGTGAGTGACAGTTCTTGGCAAGATGTCGGATGATAGAAGACGTTTCCCATAGGTACATACATACCTCGGCGATACCTTTAATCTCAGCCCTTACAAGGTACTGTGGTACAAGCTACAATGCTGTCAAAATGCTGATTATCCATAGACCTTGACCTGTTATCTTGCTCTCTTCATTCTGGCCGAGTAGTCCCTGTTCCAATCTCACCCAGGCACTTGTTTATATGCATTTTTCAGGGGTTTTGAGCTTTTCATGGCCTATGATGCCTTACGGTTGAGAAACATCGTTCAACTATTAGGCATTATATGTACTGCTTTTGTTGAATTATTAGGTCTCATTGACTGACGACGTCTTTTAGTGTTCCACTGCGCTCTCATCGTCTTTTCTGCCCTTCAAGTTCACGAAACAATGGTGGCGCTTGTGCCCTGCAGCTTGCCGCAATGTTCCAATGACACTGAGTGGCTATGGTCCAAGGTAGAACCTTTCCTCATAGTGGTACCGTGTGTCGTAGCTGCGTCGTGGCTTTTCTTGATCTTCTGGATCAAACAACTTTTCGGAGAATTCGGGTGAGAATGTTGTTTCTAATGGACCTGCCGAGGCTCATTGCATTTAGATGGGTCATATTCCACGTTGTCGGGGCAAGCCCTAAGTTGAAGTGTTGGTGATCTTCATATCGCCAATCTGTTCCATTGATTTACCACACGCGCAATAGCCATGTACCAGTTCTATCAAATTTTCCTCTGCCTCCTTAAATTCGACTTTTTCTGCTTCGTTGGTGTCACCATGCAGGTATGTACCTCGTTTCCTTTTATTTCAATATTATCAGGTCACTGATGTTACATTCCCAGCTCCTTATCGTCGTCCTTGCTGCTAATTCTGCCGAGTTTGGACTCACCATCGCTGCTATACCTGTGGTTCTTATTTTGATAGCTGGCTGTGCCTATGCTGTTCAGCGTGAAATTAAATGGTGCGACCTTTACACTTTATCATCTGTTTCACTATTCAATCTGTCTCTAGGATGATGTCAGTAGCACTCGTATTGATGTTACCATGCATGAGTTACTGTAGGTCGTTTTCCACATCCTTGGCTAGATGACTAATGCAAGGCATTCTTTTACCGCTGCAGTCGGTAAGTACAGATTTCGGTTCATCCTTCTGTATGCTCAGCTCGCTTTGATTGTAGTCTATAAGCTAGTCCGCTTTTATCTACCATCTTCCGAAGCCGCGTATGTTACCACCCGTGCGACCCTAACTGTCTTCAGTCGGTAGACTCGTTATCCCGGGCGACCTTTTACTGAATCATGTACCTGCAGCGGTTTTCGCATTCTTGCTTTTGTTGATCACCTTTTTGGTCGGCATCAAGTGCTTCTATGACTTCGACAAGGGGTTACACGACCCCAAGACTCACGGTCAGTTGTATAAGCCTGTCCGGCAGCAAGCTCCAGACCAAATCAAAATGGGTGATTAACTTTTCGTTCCATTTCTTACTCAGATATAAATGCGAATCAACAATACTCATCCTCGCCAATAACACCAGGAAAAATGGTCGAGCGGCAATCAACATACTTGGGTGGTACTCCCCTCCAGCCACAGATATCGATCGAATGATTTTTCTTGAAGGCTGGCTCTGGAAACATGGGTTAATCATGAACGGTTTTTGATATGGTTCATGAAAGCGTACGGTTGCACTTGCTCTGTACGCAGGGTTACCCCCTGGGATCTTGGTGGATTTTCACGTGTACCCATTCCTATCTAATGTATGGACATTCGATCTTCTCTAATTCTTGTGCCATATCCCCTTGAATCAATACCTCTTGCGAATTCCTATGACATCCAGGAAGATGAACATGAATTAGAATTGCAACATATCCCTAACATAGTACATGGCTATAGGTACGAGGTCCATGAAAAGAGTATTACAGCTGTGCTCATAGTCAAACACTTCTCAATTTAGAAATGAGGTCTGTTGCGGAGGGTCGATTCTCGGGACGATCCCTCCAACATGACTCGGTTATCTTCCAGAGTAGATCATGCCTACTGATTGATCCCGGTCTGCTTGGGCGTTCGCCATTCCTGACACGCTCTACCACAGATGTGAATTGTAAATTTTCAAACGGGATCTTGCCAGACACCATCTTATTGTCGGCAAGATGAACGTCAACATACTTTTGTGAGAGATTCGAGCTCACCTCATATAAGACACACCCGAAAGAATATATGTCGGTCTTGTCCGAGAATTTAGCAAGTTCACCGCCCACCATGAGTTCTGGTGCCATCCAATGCACTGGGTTGTTAGTTGCGAGACCAACACGCGTTGAATCAAGGTATTTGCCTGAATCTGAGGCGTGGGATTGACCAAAGTCACCAAGGCGTGCATGGTCAGAATCATCAATCAACACGTTATCCTAGTGGGTCTCAGAAATAGTGAAGTGGATGGGCTCGGATATTTCTTACCCCCTTCAGATCCCCATGAATGATGGGCGGCTCATGACAATGGATATATTCTAAACCTTCTGCGAGGTCTCTGGCCAATCGCTTCGTCAAAGCGGGCCGATCTTCAGGCTTGAATTTTTCTAGGTAATTTTTGACGTTGCCATGTTGGAAGAAAGGTGAGACCAGACCCATGTCGAAAGTGCCTTCTGCGACAACACCAAGGAATGGGACAATATTCTTGTGTTGTAAGGTTTTCCACAGGATAGCTTCGCCGGCAAACATCTAATCCGGATCTAGTCTGCAGTGAACGGAATCCACGGAAGAAAATCCAAACCTCGAAGCATTTCCTCTGGGTGGCACGATTACCGCACAATATTTTCTTGATAGCGACACTGCGGCCATTCATTGTTGCCTTCGTCACCATTCCATGTGCGCCACCAGCAAGATCTCGCCTGTGAGATATAGAAGGATGTGCGATCTGTAGGGCATGCGGAAGATATGCGGACTTCCTTGCCATGCGGTAGATCATGGCGCGGAGGCGACGCGTGACATTACTCTCCTTGCCTTTCACGATGAACTACAGACGGCTCAGTTATAATGTGACACTTCCAGATGAGCGAGATAACACACCTGCCAGAGCAACTCTATGATTTGCTCGGATTCTTTGAAATTACCATTGGCTGGTTTGTTGGACAGTTCGTACAACTCCCGCTTTTTGCCACAGCACAGAAGGTGACAAAGAAGGTCACTTTCATCGTCACTTATTACAAGATGTAGAGGTTTGTGCTGATGGCATTTGTACTGAGGAGGATATGAATCGAACACTACCGGACGAGTGAGAAATATCTTACGCCTGCCCAAAAGCTAAGGAGATTGTCTTTGATCAAGGAATGATGAGTGAGTTGCTTCACACTGTCCCATCCGCTCCAGAATTTGGCATTTTCGACCAACAGTTGTAGATTTCTGTGTTTTGGGTCAAGTTTCCTGCTTTAGGTGGAAGGTAAAACGATATACCGGTTTTTACAACATGATACCAGATGCAAATAAGTGTGCATGAAAAGATTCTTGTTGGGTGTCAGCTGGTAGCACATAGTGAGAGTGTTTCGAATTCTCACTCTATAAATACGGATGTGCCTGACAAAGTCCGCGCACTGTTGTCTGGATTTAGGATCTTGAAACCCGGAGCACGATATGGCATCGAGGATTCTGCGGCTACTGTCCGAATATCTCTCCTTTATCATGTCGTCGAAAGAAAGGGCTGGAGAGAGATCAGCTCAGATGGGCAACAAAAATAGGCCGACGACGGACATG
>JBBPRB010000671.1:0-13657 GCA_038092815.1 Hortiboletus rubellus | reverse complement strand
AGACTTTGGTAGGGTCGAGGATATGCTCGGACACTTGTGCATGATGTTCCGTGGTGCTGGATCCAACAACTATTGCACGGAGATCCTTCATTTCCTCTTCAACATGAAACGAGTTTGGACTCCAGAATTTGCGTACGTTGATCTCAGATTACCTGTCATTGACCCTGAGTCGTTTTCAGAGATATCATGCGTGATAGCATGCTTGTTAATCTGACAGGTCTAGAGGGGCATTTTATGCCAATAGACCTTAACATCGAACATATTATTCGCTTTCTAAAGGTATAGTATTTCAACAATCTAATGCCGAGAATTCTTTTGACATCATAAAGCGATTTTTTGCTGCCAAAGGTGTCTACGCAGGCTGGGATCGCCTTGGCGATATCTCTGCGGTTGTCGATCTTCTGCTCCACCTCCGGAAGCAAGTCTCGCGTGGGATTGGTGTCGGCTACCATGGGATCACCCATATCACGCCTGACGACACTGCATCCATCAATAGCATTGCTTACAAGATCAAAGAGCTTGCACTCCATGAATATCTGCCCGACAGAGCAGAAAACCACACGGCAAAGGGCGTTGCTGACGCACTTTCCATAGGAGAGAAGAAAATCAAGTCCTCGACACTGTCGACATTTAATAAGAAAGTGCGAAGTATGATTGCGGGTAAAGACTTGGAGTTTGAGATGGAACGAGACGAGCTTCCACCAATAGCATTTTCCGAAGATCTTTCGAGTCGTGATGATGATTAACAAAACATGTACACGTATTCATGCATTCGTATCAACATGAGAATCTCTCGCCCTTTTTCGCCATTCACTAATCCGATTTTTAACTCGTTGTCTGTCAAACATTATGATGAGGGAGTATAGTTGTGAACCGATCTCGTTGCCCCACTCCTCTGTCTGTTCAAGTAGGTCGACGATATGTTTGACTGACAGGATGTTCGTCGGGTGGGTCTTGCTCAAAAGCTTGAGTCCGTCGTCATCACACAGCCATGTCGCAGGTCGTACGCCAGAAAGTGGGTCTTGAGCATGTACATCCTTTCGCCAGTCTTCAAGTTCCTGTAGAAGTGATGGTCGGTCCTCTAGAGCTCGATATTCGACCCGTTTACGTTTTTTTGATGTCGTCTCGTCTACTGGTATGTCGTGCTTGTCCATATCACCGAGAAAAAAGGTAGAGAGTTGAAAGTCAGCATCGGGATGGTTGTCGCAGCACCACTGTGTGTCAAAGTACATCGCTATGGACAATCAGTACACCCTGCATCTCATTGTATTGACATATACCTTCTGGTTCTCTATCATCAAGATACTTCACGAGAAACTTTCGTCTGCATGCCGTAGATTGAGCAAACTGTACGGAGGCACAGCCAGTGCGATCTTGTTTTGACGACGTCTTTGTAACAATACCGGCCAATGGTTGATCGGGGTCAGCGCGTGCCAATTCGTTGACTTCAAGCCGAGCCACCCAGGGATCAACAATCTCCAAAAACAGGCCACGTATGCTGGGATCTCGCGCGGCCCGTCCTGCTCGCTGAATCATCTCGGACATGTTCTTACATATACCGTACTGGATCACGACCTCGACACCTTGAATGTCAAGGCCCTTCGAGTTGATACAAAGTTAGTGTACTACATAAAGAAGAATTAACTTACTGTAGATGCCCCTGCAGTTGCATGTAGGATACGACATGTTCTGTTTGGAGAAGAGAAATCTTCGTACATCCGTTCAAGATATCGTGCTGACATATCGCTGTGGTAGTGCTTGACAATCCCCTGGTTGCGCAGATGAACCGGGAGGCGAGAATCGACGTAAAGCGCGGCATTGGTCGCCTCCCGCTTACAGTCATGAAAAATCAATGTTTTCGGTATTTGCATCGGTGGATGGAAATGACGTGGCAGAAGGAAATCGAGATTACGAAGGTCATTCAGGCTTGTCGTAGGAGTCGTGACAGCATAGGTAATATTGGAGCGATTCGTTGAGAGTCGGATGTGGAGATAATCGGGTGCCAGGCTCAGTTCGCGTTTGATGGCTGTGAGAATATGAGGCGGTAGCGTGGCTGAGAGCACTTGAAAGGGAGTTCCCCTTGGGAGAAGGACACGGAATTCTCCAAGACGCCCATATGCTGGGCGGAAGGCATGTTTGCCATGATGCGGGAGACCAGCAGTATAAATATTGTGAGCTTCATCGACATGGACGCGACTAATCCGACTCGTGAATGAACGGTCCTGTCAGATGAGTCGGGCTAAATGAGGAAGGTGTCCATTGAGCATGCTCAGCTGTTCTGGTGATACAATGAGATGGCGGTATTGCCCAGATTTAATACACTTATTATAGGGAACGTTTTACTTTGGCGGAACGTGTGACGTGTCAAAACTCACGTTCCATAGGTCGGGGTCATTCGGGGTGTCTTCATTTATTGCAATCGTACTGATACCATACTTCTGACACTCCGAAACCTATGGATGTAGTCAATTAAGCTTCGAATGTGCAGGAATATTGGACTGCGCCATTCCTGCATTGCCTGAAGCCATTTTAGTGGCGAGATCATCACCGAGATTGTGTTTGGATGGAGTAACAGCGGAATTAAGATATAGAGCGTCTTGCCAGACCCTGTCCCTGCAGTGATGATGGTATCATGTCCTTTGAGAGTCACAATCGAAGCTTGCAGCTGGAAGACTCTTGGGACAATCATCATTGAGGAGAGAACGTAAACGATTAAACATGCAAGCAGCGCATCTCTTTGATCAGGTTCTGCAAGTGTCGAGATGTAGTCTATTGGGAGCCTGTCCTGTAGGGCTTGAAGGGCAATGTCTTCGAGAGCATTGAGCGATAAATTAAGGAATAGGTTAATAAGGAACGACAGCCCCATATCGGGGGAACAAGTCAAGACGCGCTGTGCCGCGATAGCGCGTCGTGTCGGTCATCGATCATCAAAATATTTACTTTAATTTCATTTTCAGTTTTGAAATAATTTACCAAGGCCAAATGAGCCTTTTTTTCATTGGCTACATATGACGCGACCCTGGGAATCTGCGCTGCATCCAAATTTTCCATGGATTTTACCAGACCGTCTATCGATGGTTTGCCTCGCGCAACCTCTTTTAGACGGGCTGGTCACCAGACTAATATATTAGTGTCAGAGAACTTTGGAGTTTATTGGGCATTCAAATAAACACATTATATATGGATCTTGCTTTCAGCAACTATGGTGACTGGTCGATGCTAGCCATTGTCTGACGAGCATGCCAAGGCCTATTCCTCCATATCCACATTCTCATCCACCACCCCCATCACCACCTCCACATCATCATCATTACACCACGATCTCCAGTGTGCGTCGGCCGTGGCACCCCCGGGGTAGATATATTGACCTGTGAATGTTCGTCAGTTTCTCACCATCCCCTCTCCCTTTCGCTGAAGGTCCAGGCCTCACCATCTGTCTGAGTCAACTCAACACACATCCAGATTCCAAGTCTGCCTAGAAGCAAAAAGGTAGCTTGTGAGAAATGTTACCATGAGGGTGGTGGGGGTCATTTCAGCAATGTCACCACCAGAAATGTCTGAAATGAGCTGTATCTTTGGACTGACGCTTTGCTCGTGTAGGCTCAGGAAGCAACGTATACATGTCACGACGTGTGTACATGTACACTACAGATGGATGACGAGTAATAAGAGGGGTGAGACCCTCGCAGCACTGCCCTGTGAGTGACCGCTATCCGGATCCTTGGGGAATGGAGTGCTGCGAGTGAACACTCCGGGGGTGTGATGAAACTCAAGGCCAAGCTGTGATTGGTGGCAGTGGCGGTGCGAGGAGCTCGAAAGTAAAAAGACAGTGTGAGAGCTTGCCTCGCTCAGGCTGCGCCTCAACGTGCTCATCTGTCCAAGCGCTGTAGGTACCAAAAAGTCTGGGAATTGAGCTTTCCGAACATTCGAGCTGTCCGAGCTGTCCGAATCACGTGTCTAATGTTCGCACATGACCCAGCAAAGTTTGGGCGGAGATTTAACAGTCCCAAGGCCGCCGCGCACGGCGCCCTCCCGCCTGTCCCGCGCCCCTGCTACTAGGCTAGTACGCAGCTTCATGCCCGCAAAAACATGGATCTAGCAACACTTTCTGCTGCAATCCAAGTCAATCCTTCTTTGCAATCAATCCCCTTTGATCGCCTTCTATTGTTTTTGGCAAGTGTTGCGAAAGAGTATACCGACAGGGAAAGAGACCAGCCAGGAGTCAGGACAGAGGTACAGGGAAAGGGAGAAGCCACACAAGATAAGCAATGCCGGGGCGGACAAGGATGCGGATCTCGTCGTTGTTGATGCAAGCGTCTTGGTCCATGCCCTTCACCAAGTCATAGAGTGGTGCAGGGACGGCCGTGAAGAAATTGTCATCGTCCCACTCGAGGGTCGGTTCTAGCTCTCCCACGTGTGTGATTTGACACTCATGGCACCCACTTGCGTAGCGCTCAATACGTTGGATCTTCTCAAGAAAGGCACAAGCTCTCTGACCCAGAGAGCCCGTTCTGCTTCCAGGATCTTGGAAGCACAGGTTGGGACAAACTCCCGTACCAGAGTCCAGCGCGGTGACGCTTTTTGTACCGTGGAAAAAAAAATCGAGTTGAGAGGTCCTGCCATCGAGGACGATGAGGAGAAACCCGCTTCTCGGGCCCTGCATCTATCCGGATCTCCAGAGTGGGTCAGAAGAATGATTTGCTGCGCCCGTTGACCACGGCATCTCAACCCTGGATAAACAAGCTGTCAAGAATCCCAAGGTCGTTCTCGCGGTCCTGTCTCCCGCGTCAGCTCAAGCAAAGGTCGAGAGAACCGTCCCTGAGTCAAACACCGAGTTATCCCACTTCCTGCGCCAAGCCCCCATCTCCACAGGTATGAACCTCGTTCGGCCGGTGTTTCGATCGGTCATTGGACGTCGCGAGCTGGCATCCCGACACCCAAGCTTGAGCCTGCTTCCGTGTCGTCTGCCTCTCCTGCACAACTTCGAGTTGCTGAAGACGATGAAAAGGAAAAACGACCCCCTGAGCAGCGGTAAACGTCCGCACCAAAGGTGTGGTGTTCTTTCTATATACCGTGCGGTATCGGAGAGGTAACAATATTCGCCTGTAGATCAGTCCGAGTCTCCGAGGTTCAGGACTTCGCTGCTTCTTCCTCTCCGATGGCGATAGTAGACAGGGACACAGTTGTGTCTTGCCAGGCTGCAGACTCTTGCCTTTGCAAGAGCGCCTGGATAAGACAGGCCATGGTCCATCGAGGACAATTCGTGTGCACTTATGCGCTCCAGTGATCTAACGCTCGTTCCAGAGCGGATTGTTTTGTTTAACTGTGGGGCTGTTGCTTGTTACCATCATAATCCCATTGGCCACTAAACATGAACTTGCGGACTATCTCATGCGAATTCCTATGTACCTTTTTTCCAACCTTTTTCCGAATTCAAGTCTTGTCATGGATACGTGATCCAAAGTTACCCACTATGCTACCGATCGTGAGTCAAGCTTGCGCGGTGCGCTTTGTTTGTTTCCGGAGGTGTACGAGTCAAACAACGACAGAATGGTCACCGTCCCTTTACCCAGTGCAGTGATCTCCATTCCCATTGGACCACAAATGTGTCCGCGGTGCGGTACGCCCTCGTGAGTTCCCATCCGCTGGCTTGGCGTATCCACTCACGGCCGACACAACCGGCAATTGGCTAGGTCAACCCCTCGCTTTGGGCGATTCGCCAATCATGGGCGTTTCGACGGCGCTCATTGGGGTATACCATTATTTTTTTCCCATTTTCCCTCTCTGCTTTCCACCAGGTCTGTCCTCTTTCCAAGAAGCAAAACAAGTGCGAGCGAGAGCGCTCGACTTGGATGGCGTCACCTCTTACTAGTACAGTCGACATTGAACGTGTCAAAGCATCGCAATACGTGAGCGGTGAGTGTTCTGCTGTTGATACGCACGTTCCTCTGGTCGTGCAACGGGGACTTGAAAACATCTGACCTGATGAATTTTTCAGTGGGGGTTAGTGGCTGGGCTGGTGGTGCGTCTCCGTCCTCTCTCATGTCCCAGTCCGTGTTGTGACCCTTTCCCGACGCGTTCGTTTCACCAACACCGTACGCATCACTTTGGCACCCTACCCGTACGATAGATTTTGCTCTGGGATCATATCCTTACTTTCGCGGATGAAGTGCAACTAGTCTGGGGGGCGAAACTATCGATCTTCAAGGTCCTCTTCTTGTTCAATCGCTATGTGGTCCCGTCTGTGATGATCGTGCAGTCACACGGTAAGCGAGCGCGGTTGAGCGATTCTTTTCCCGATGGTCGCTCACGCACCCGACCTGATCTCGCGTGTCAGAGTTCAGTGGTACGACGCCGTATCCATCTCTCCAGGTAAGCACGTTTCCGTGTTTCTCCGTCCTGCTTGGCGTTCTTGTCGAGCTTGGCCTATCGATATCGTGCAGTTGTGAGTCAATCGTTTGTGAGTACTGTGTGCGACCGTCGCTGATGGATCATTTTCGTTAGTTGCAAAGCGTGGTATGCCATCGGAGTGGTCATCGGCGTGTTGTCCATGGTAACGAGCAATTGTGAGTCAGGCACTAATTTTCGAGAAAGCCGGCGTTTCAGCAATGTCTGATCCGACTTAAAACGCCGGTCTTGATTTTGCTCCGGTTGTGGGTTCTTAGGACTCGATCTCCGCGTTTAATGTTGGGGACCCTGACGTTTTTCGTCGTGACCCAACTCGTGGCGCTGAGTCTTACAGGCTACGTCATGAATGATATGCTGCGTGCGTGTATTCGCGGTTCTGTCTGTGATCATGGTGTTGTTCATCCCACGTTTAATATATTCCGCCTCTAGCAACACTGATCTTTGATCCCGTTTTGCGGATCTGCATGCCCATGGCCAAACCGCTAGTGGTGATGTGGAGTCCTGGTGTGCGTCACGATCGGCGCGTGTTGCTGGATGACGTCATGCTCACGCGTGGATAGATCGTTTTTGAATTCATGATATTCCTGGCGACGGTGTGGAATGCCCTTGATCGACCGCGGTCACCGAACGTACGGATGTGACCAAGGTTTTGTATCGGGATAGGAGCTTGTATTTCTTGGTGCGTCTTCTGTCCTCTCGACCTACACGACGTGCTCACACGCATGTGCTAGGGGTTGTTTGGTAGGTCTCTCGTCGAGTGCTATGTGATCTCCTGACGTGGCCGTCTATTAGCACTGCGTCTTGTCAACATATTGCTGTGTGTTGCTGAACCGGTAAGCCCTGTGTTTTGTGTGTCGGTGGGCATTATTCTGATCCATTCCGCGGGCGTCTAGAATTCGCTTACGTTCATGGGCGTCTTGTGGGTGTCTCTCGTGCGCGCGCTTCGTGTCGCGATGCCCGACACAACAACATCAAACGTAGCTTTTTTTGGCGCGTCTCCAACACCACACTCGCCCGTCTCATTCTTAACCAGCGTCGCGTGTCGACAGATCGGGGCGACGAAAATGCAGGGTTTTTGAAATACGAGCAAGGACGAGGGGACGACGACGACGACGTGAAACAGATCGAGTTGCCGGTGTTGGTAGTGCACGGAACAGTTTAGGACCGGACAAAGTGATGGGGACGCTGCGCGTCGTTTGTTTCCTTTGAGTCTCTCTCTTCGTGTATGTATCTGCGGGTTGCATGGTGGACATGCTTCTAATGAACACACAGCGGTGGCCGTGGAACGGCGTCCGAGTCACAGGTTGGATCATGCAGATCTGATTCTCGTGCCTGTGTTTGAAACCGCCGACTCAGTCACTCAGTCACTCATTGACACGCAACTCGAGCTCCGCGCTGCTATGGTCACGGTGACGCCGCTTCAAGCTGACAGTGGCAGTTTTGACGTGGTTCAGTCGTAGTCTCGTAGACTCTCTACCTTACGGCGGTTTTCCCTTGGACTTTTGGCATGCTGATTCTGCGGACGACTGTTGAAGCTGCGCTCGAAGATGTGTCGCGGCAGCCCACTGGCAAACTTCCAGCCCATAAAGGTAGTTTGATGCATGAGTGTTGCTTAAGTATCCTTTATTCGGAGAAATGTTGCCGGGTGATGACCTTTTTATATATAAAGCGCAGTAGTGACTCGGCGAGGGCCTTGGGGCCCGGAGTCTATCGATGGCTTGCCTCATAGACCGGTCTGGTCATGGCCAGACTAGCTCCGAAGGAACGTGTGTTGCCATATCCGATTCAGGTATCGGGAAGCGGAAAGCGGAGTGCCAAACCCCGCTGGATCGATTTCTTATCGATGAACCGCCTGGTCCCTCTTTCCTCGCTTCCACCACCACCCAAGAAACCTTCACTGTAAACTGCACTTTCCTTCGCGCTTACCGTCAGAATGTCGGCAGAGCACTCTGGGGACTTCGAGGTCCTCCGAAAAAAGTTTGGCCGTTTTAGAATCCTTATCGTCGGGCGTGCAAACGCCGGCAAGACGACCATTCTTCGGGGGATCTGTAACTCCACGGAAAACCCGGAGATCTACGACGGTAAAGGTAACAAGGTATGGATCTAGGTCGACGTGTGTTGTCGTGTCGTGTGCTAAAGCGGTCCGATCAGGTCGATCCATCGCAAGTCGAGGGATCCAGGGGGGTAAGGATTGTTTTACGTTGTATTGAGCCACTCGTGGCGATGTGGTCGATTGTTTGCAGCGTGGAATCCACAACGTCGAGAATGAACTTATTTTCCGGAGCAACGACAAACTCGTCTTCCACGATTCACAGGGCTTTGAAGCTGGTCGTGAAGACGAATTCTTGGAAATGAAGAAATTTATCGCGGATCGCGCGAAGACCACCGTTCTCAAGAAACGCATTCACGCGATATGGTAAATAGGAAATCGTGCCACGTCATGTTAATCACTTTTGACACAGGTATTGCATCCCAATGGACAAACTCGAACGAGCGATCCAACGCTCTGAGGAAAAGTTTTTCGAAGAATGTGATCCTGGGAACGGTGAACTATCTCCCATCACTGTCTTCCAGAACTGACGGTGGTGACTGTTCAGTTCCTGTGGTAGTGCTATTCACAAAATTTGATGCACTGTTGCCTGTAGCACTGGGAAAATTAGCGCCGGCTGATCGACGCCTACCGATACAAGAGCGGTTGTCAAAGGCCGAGGGACTGATTGAAGGAATATTCAACGAAGCTGGTGTATGGGGTCGTCTTGGTCATCTGACCTATTCCCCGAAATCCTGTGTCCGGATCCGAGGCATGTACTACTGGTATATTATTCCTCACATACTTACGGGGGTCTATATTATCACATGTGCTAGCGGCCCACAAGTCCAATGAGGGATGCAGGAAACTCTTAGAAACCACCACAGCTGTCCTAGGGGAAGAAGCATTGCAAATGTTGCTAATTTCCGCCCAGGAGGTAAATTTGGCACTTTGTGTGAGACATGCAGTTCAAGAGTAGGTGGGCACAATTCTTGATGCCTTGATAGGCTAACATTCTCATTTCAATGAAGGTTGATAGGGCAGACAGACAGAGTACATGACTCATCATTCACACTGGCTACTACAAGGGGATTGAGATTTGAAACACTTGCAAGGTGGTTTCCTCATTTTCAGGTAGGAAAGACTGTAAATTTGTATATGGTACATTGCTGAAGAATCTGTGGTGTTACTTGGGTGATCACAGCAAGTGAGTTTTCCACTGCAATATGCACTTATTGGAGGTCATGCTCATGAGTCCACCTCCACCCTTCATCCTACTTTTGAAATCATAACTTGTGAGTTGTGGATTGTGGCATGTTGGTGGGGTGATGATGCTCATGATTCCATCTTCACTCTCCATCCTACATTGGAAATCATAGTTGGTGAGTTATGCATTGTGGCATGTTGGTGGGGTCATGATGTTCATGATTCCATTTCCATTCTCCATTGTACTTTGGAAATCATAGAAGGTGAGTTGTGCTTTGTCGCATGTTGGTGAGGTGATGATGCTCATGATTCCATGTCCACTCTCCATCCTACTTTGGAAATCATAGGAGGTGAGTTGTACATTGTGGCATGTTGGTGGAGTGATGATGCTCATGATTCCATCTCCACTCTTCATCCTGGTTTTGAAACTATAGTGGGTGAGTTGTGCATTGCAGAATGCTGGTAGGGTGATGATGCTCATGATTCCATCTCCACTCTCCATCCTACTTTGGAAATTATAGGAGGTGAGTTGTGCATTGTGCCATACTGGTGAGGTGATGATGCTCATGATTCTATGTCCACTCTCCATCCTACTTTGGAAATCATAGATGGTGAGTTGTGCATTGTGGTATGCTGTTGGTGTGATGATGCTCATGATTCCATGTCTACTCTCCATCCTACTTTGGAAACCATAGTTGGTGAGTTGTGCATTGTGGCATGTGACATGTTTGTATGGTGATGATGCTCATGATTCCATCTCTACTCTCCATCCTACATTGGAAATCATAGTTGGTGAGTTGTGCATTGTGGCATGTTGGAGTGATGATGCTCATGATTCCATCTCCACTCTCCATCCTACTTTGGAAATCATAGAGGGTGAGTTATGCATTGTGGCATGTTGGTGGGGTGATAATGCTCATGATTCCATCTCCACTCTCCATCCTACCTTGGAAATCATAGTTGGTGAGTTGTGCATTGTGGCATGTGGCATGTTGGTGGGGTGATGATGCTCATGATTTTATCTTCACTTTCCATTCTACTTTGGAAATCATAGGAGGTGAGTTGTGCATTGTGGCATACTGGTGAGATAATAATGCTCATGATTTCACCTCCATTCTCCATTCTACTTTGCAAATCATAGAAGGTGAGTTGTGCATTGTGGCATATTGGTGAGGTGATGATGCTCATGATTTCATCTCTACTCTCCATTCTATTTTGGAAACCATAGTTGGTGAGTTGTGCACTGTGGCATGTTGGTGGGGTGATGATGCTCATGATTCCATTTCTACTCTCCATTCTACTTTGGAAATCATAGGATGTGAGTTGTGTATTGTGGCATGTCAGTTGGGTGATAATGCTCATGATTTCATCTCCACTCTCCATCTTGCTTTGGAAATCATAGGAGGCGAGTTGTGCATTGTGGCATGCTGGTAGGGCAATAATGCTCATGATTCTATCTCCACTCTCCATCCTGCTTTGGAAATCATAGATGGTGAGTTGTGCATTGTGGCATGCTGGTGGGGTGATGATGCTCATGATTCCATATCCACTCTCCATCCTAATTTGGAAATCATAGATTGTGAGTTGTGCATTGTGTGTGGCATATTGGTGGGGTGATAATGCTCATGATTCCATCTCCACTCTCCATCCTGCTTTGTAAAATCATAGTTGGTGAGTTGTGCATTGTGGCATGTTGGTGGGGTGATGATGCTCATGATTCCATCTCTACTCTCCATCCTACTTTGGAAATCATAGTATGTGAGTTGTGCAATGTGGCACACTGGTGGGGTGATGATGCTCATGATTCCATCTCCACTCTCCATCCTACTTTGCAAATCATAGGGGGTGAGTTGTGCATTGTGGCATGCTGGTGGGGTGATGATGCTCATGATTCCATTCCTACTCTCCATTCTGCTTTGGAAATCATAGAGGGTGAGTTGTGCATTGTGGCATGTTGGTGAGGAGATGATGCTCATGATTTCATCTCCACTCTTCATCCTACTTTGGAAACCATAGTTGGTGAGTTGTGCATTGTAGCATGTTGGTGGGGTGATGATGCTTATGATTCCATCTCTGCTCTCTATCCTACTTTTGAAATCATAGTATGTGAGTTGTGCAATGTGGCACACTGGTGGGGTGATGATGCTCATGATTCCATCTCCACTCTCCATCCTACATAGGAGGTGAGTTGTGTATTGTGGCATGTTGGTGGGGTCATGATACTCATGATTCCATCTCCACCCTCCATCCCACTTTGGAAATCATAGGAGGTGAGTTGTGTATTGTGTGTGCATTGTAATATGATTGAAACCATGTTCATTGTTCCATGTCTATCCGTCATAATTCTAATATACACATATACATCTGCTTGTTACTGGTACATATCAGGTAATCTATTCTCATTTCATATTAGCCTTTTTCAATATTTTTACAGCTGGTATGTCTTCTTGTCAATATCTGGTGCCTTCTTCATTTCATATCTTTAATAGGATGTAAGTTTTGATACTAAACATATTCAATAACTACTTATTTATATTTTTTCAGCAGGTGAGACCCTTCAATCTCAAAATATTTTTTGATTTATCAGAAGTTAAGGAGGTTGGTATATATCACAAACAATACCATCCCTTATTTACTTTGTTATCTCATAACTCACAGATAATTTCCACAAAAGAGGTATGCATTTTTTTCCAGCCTTGTATTCTATACTGACAATTTATATGCAGACTCCTGTCACTAGAAATGATCTTGATGCTCTGAAACCACAGAGCTTGGTAAATTTGCTGATGTCTTCATCACATCTATGCTTAATTGTAGACACAGGTTTCTTTTTGCACATGGAAACAGGTTCTTCAAGCTGGTGTTGGTATGTTCAAAATACCTGATGTATGTATAGTATATAGAATTGATTTTATATATTGCAGGTATCATTATGATATCAAAGCATTCTTACTTTCTACACCAGCAGCATGATCCCCAATCATTCCCTTCTGCAGCTAAGCAGTACAAGGCATCAGACTCACGCATCAGGGTTTCAAAGGCATTGGAGGAGGTCTTTAAACAATATGGAAAAGCATCCAAGGCTCAAAAAGTGGACATGGTTACTGATATCATTCTTCAGAATCACATGTATGTGTTTAATTTATTCTCCAACATTTGTTTTGGCTAACAATTTGATTCAGAGTCTCCATCCACTAGACAAAGAAAATGATCTGCACCATGATATGACCTCAAGTTCTTTTGACAGTGGAAAGCCAAAGGAAGGGAATGTACACAGAACAACACAGAAAAGCATCCCTGAAGCAATAGATTGATTCAGGCATTTCAACTTATGCTACTGAGAAAGTCTTCATGTAAATCTAGATATCCAATGCTTGATAAAATGTATTCTTGATTCTGTGATCTCTTCAGCATACATATGTACACAAACCCTAAATTTAAAAGGTCCATACATATGTAATATAGTTGGACTTGAGAAGCAATTCTGAAATCCACTATATGTATGCTATGTTGTAACTACAGTCTATAGACCACTAGCAGCTGCATATGTACAGTATCTTGATCAATCACTAATCCAAGTCCTGCCTAGAATTTATTTTGTGATCCTTGAAATACATCAAACAAAAATAGGTTTTAGAACTCCAATATATTTTGTGTATCTACTGCAGTTGATAGTAAATGGTGTATCCCAATAGTTACCAGCCTCCCTAATGAGATTGCTAGCTTCTAGGTCTCATTCAAAGTTTGGTGCAGAGGCAATAGTGAAGGGATGAACCAGTGAGGAAGAATCCTCCCTTGGATGTTACACTTGCAAATCTGTTTGATAGAAGCTCTCACTTACTATGGGAATGAGATAAAAGCTTAGTATTCTAGTTGAAGTTCTATTCGTATGTACTGATCATCAAATATTTTGACAGTTGTCACCCTCAAGCTCTGAATAGCTATGGACTATGGATTATGGGTGCTTACCAACTCAGGGGATGGGGAAGGGTATGGGTTACAGGGGAGTATAGA
>JBBPRB010000670.1:0-13658 GCA_038092815.1 Hortiboletus rubellus | reverse complement strand
ACACGGCTTCGCAGCAAGAAAATGGGTGATCAGTGCACACGGGCGAAAGATGTATTATCCATCGCACTACAGGGGTTTTATAGTCAAGGGAACACCCAAGACTCTTCCTAATAAGGGAAATATCAACTGGTAACCAAGTACGTCAAAGCAAAAGAAAAAGAACATTATCCCTTCACAGGTAAACAGAAACCATGCGGAACACTACAAAGGGGTCTAGGCCTATGTCGAAGTGATATGACAGCTCAATGAAATCAAAAGAAAACAATCCGAATGAAAAACAAAGATCTGGATAGATCTTGCACGTGCGGAGATCCGGAAACAGAGAGATAATGTCGGGTTGCATCGGATTGGATTGGGTTGGACTAGGATTGGATCAGGTTGGACTAGGATTGAATCGGGTTGGACTAGGATTCGTCGGAATATGATTAGGAATGATGTGGAAATCAGTGGAATGATAGGATACGACCACAAGGAACTTCAGTTCCTTACAACGCATTTTAGGGAAGTAACCCTAGTCGCTACAGAGTATCCTTTTCTAGCAACCCGAGAGTTGTCTAGACCATTCCCCCAACTATCCATTATACAAGTTATACACTACCCCAACTGAAAGCCAGATTCTCAACATATTGCTAAACCCCAATCACCCTCAACCTCATTAATGATTGATGAACGAACCACATGTCTGATAGTCAACCCCTTTCTACTAGATTGATACTTATTCCTAGTATCAACTCGATCAGGGAAAAGTATCCTCTTCACCTCACTTCAGGTTTACTATCCATGGAGATAATATTGGTTGTCTGGTAAGTGTTTCTTAGCGTTCCTACTAATCTTATCTAGAAGAAGACAACGTAGTGTTAGACTAGTGTCCATATCCATTGGTACTTGCAATTTCTCCCATGGTTCTCTAGTAATGATATTTACTTCACTACCTGAATCAACTATGGCACTGTACACTTTGTTAGCTATGTGGACAGGAACTGTCAGTAACAGCCCATGGTCCTGGCTCATTCTGACATGATGTGCTTGTAAAGCAGCATTAGCTGATGTCACCTGTCGAAATCTGATTTGATCAGCCAACACTTGTGTCAATTCCCACAAGTTACCTAATATTTCTCCTGCAGTCAGTTCTACCTTAGTGCTGAGTATCTTAGTTAGCATGTCATAGGAATTTGTGGCAGCAGATAACTCCATGCACTGCACTGCCACATTTCTGAAATATTTCTTAAAAGGCTGTCCACTCACACAGGGTTTATTTCCGTCAACTCTTTCGGGAAACTCCATGCTCCTTCCTTTTTCATCATTTCCTCCCTGCTTCCTCTTAAAGATATCAAGCATCTCTACATCTTCATTGTCACATATATCAGTGTGCACTTGTCGAGCATCCTTCAACACTCCCATTGAGGGCATTGTTTCTCGATAGGGTAAGTCAATCACTTTTGATCGCTCATCACTGACAACATTCTGTACTTCTCAGCCTTTGAATGGCACAGAAGTGTTCTGAGTGTTGTCCTGTTGTTCAATTGACTTCACCCTTTCATTCTCACCTCTCAGGGATCCTTTCAGATCATTCCGAGCATCTGGTAAGTCATTCAGTTTATTCTTTTGCCATTCATACTAATTTTTATCTTTTTTCTCAGATCAATCATTCCTATCATTTTGGCAGCTCGACCATGGATGCAGCACTTTGTTAGCATTGCCGTCATGAGTATTTGATGAGTTCTTAATCACCACTTCGTTTCAGTGCTGATTGCCTCCTAGTTTCTTGGAAGGTATGTATATTCCATCCATGATCTCTTTTCGGGTGGTCTTAGCTTCGCGCTGAGACTGCACAACACCATAGCTCTGCAAGATGTCATCATCATCATCTTCATTGTCCTTGTCCGTCAGTAAGTAAGGTACAAATAATTTATCTTTGTCTTCTGATTCCTCTTCATCACTAACCAATATTTCAGGTATGATATAGTTCAATGATCCATGCTTCAAGCTGTCGCAATCTACCATAATAAGGTTCATCTGCATCCGTTTATCATTTTGTGCACACTGCTCAATCATTTAATGATAGTTTTTGATTATAGATTCATCTGCTCTTCTATTGAGCACTCCTTGGTCCCTAGTTAGGTTTACTATACCCTGTCGGTCATAAACTAATTCTCCATGGTCTATTAATTCTAGCATGTGGGGACAATCACTTAGGCGATGGTTGTAACTGTTACACCCAAAACATTTAAAGGGTGGATAGATATTTGGTAGTATTCTATTTCTTCCATTAGTAGACCTTTGTAGTACCTCCCTTGTCGTAGTACTATTTTGTACACTACTAGGAGTCCCCCTAAATGTAGCAGATTTCAACCTAGGTTTTTCTAGGATGTTTGCTATCAAAGGCTCTACCTTAAGGGCCTTGATGTAAGCTCTTGCATAGGCTGGATCATCAAGCTTAAGTTTATTCATACGGTCTATGAGTGAGTCGATATCATCTGAGGACTTCTTAGGTTCCTTCTTTGGCTCAGGCTTCTTCTTTGCCTGTTTCTCAAGGGTTTTCTTCATACCCTTGTCCTTGTGTCTCTTGGAGGATCTCTTCTTCTTCCTTTGACATTCATTGTCACTGTACTCATCATCTGAGCTTTCATCAGACAAGTCTGTAGTAGAGTTAGAGTTGGAGCTACTCTCTTCAGAGGAGCTCACTGTGTCTGAGTCAGTTTCATTCTCATTGAAATTGTACTAATGTAGTAGCTGATTTATGACTCAGCTAACCTCGCTAATCTGGAAGGGCTTGCTCATATCTACGCCAGTATTACTGGCAAGTAGATATATCTGCACTTTCTCTCATATATACTTAGGGATTCTTTTCCAAAAGTAGATGTGGTATTCTTCATCTTGAATTACCTTTGCAGCCTTCAGCCATTGCGCAACTACTGTAAACTTGCACTCATAGGCCTTCCATTGTGACATCTTGTCCAGGCTCTTCTTGGCATATTTCTGAGTAAGCTTTCTAAGGTTGCTCTTCCTGTAGCAAGCGTCTACTCACTCAACATTGTAGAGATGGAGGATCTTCACTTTCAATCCATCCCAATCATCATTCTTGTACTCATTGAGGGATTTGATCAGTCATTCAACTTGACTGCTACAGTAGTTGGAGATCTTTTCACATTTCTCCTGGTTAGTAGTGATGTTGTACTGGGTAAGCAACCGCTCATATTGCCTCAAGAAGCGTCTGACTTTAGAGTAGTGCCCTTTAAACTTGTCAAGGGAATCTCGGCTTCTGTGGCTGGGTAATGTAGTAGGTGTAGCTCCTGTGCCTACCATGATTCATAGTATCTTGTTGTGGATTTAGGAATAAGTTGCGTATTCCCTATGGAACTTGTTGTGATGTGATAATATTTGCTGAAACCTCTCATGGTGGGCTCCAGTTGTCTTCTTTCTAGATAAAATCAGTAGAAATACTAAGAAGACACTTACCAGACAACCAACCTTATCTCCATGATAGTAAACCTGAAGTAAGGTGAAGAGGAAACTCTTCCTTGGTCAAGTTGGCACTAGAAATAAGTAACAATCTCATAGAAAGGGGTTGACTATCAGACATGTGGTTCATTTATCAATCGTCAATGAGGATGAGGATGATTGGGGTTCAGTAATATGTTGAGGGTCTGATTTTCAGTTGGGGTGGTGTATAAATTGTACTATGATTAGTTGGGAAATGGTCTAGACAACTCTCAGGTTGCTAAAAGGGTACTCTATAGCAACTAGGGTTACTTCCCTAAGATGCGCTCTCAATGGGCTTCCAATAAGCTCCAGTCAATTTGAAATGCTTAATTGGGTAGATAGTGTAAATATGTACACTTCACTCTCACTACTGATTCACACATGTCTCTTAGTCACACAAAATAGTTTTTCCTAAACTGATTCTATTATGCACTAAGGAGTTGACAATCAGCTTAATATGCTCAACTAAAACCCTTTCCCACAGTGCTATTGAACTATTAGGTCTCCCTACCTAGCTGAAGATCTATTCCCTTTAGTTGCCCACTCTGGGGTTTTTTCCCTAAAGGTGTCCTAACTGTCCCTATCCTCAGGAATGCAGTATACTCCTAACTATGGGTCTAAGTAGTGCTACCTGCAGTTCTGAGGTGGCTGTGCCAAGATATGACTCATACTAACTCATTTTAACTCCTGTCAGAAAATGACTTGCAATAAGCTAAAAATAGCCTTTGGCTTGGCAATGACTCATTATGACTCATGCTGTGCAGGTCACATGATCATTTGGCTAGTCTAGGGGGAGTGCTTTGATTAGTCCTCATTTGACTCACTTTGTCAGACTCATATTGACTCATTATGACTCATGCTGTGCAAGGTCACATGATCTGAGTCAGGTGATTCGCAACTGAGGTTGCATGCTCCAATTGCTTCTCTGACACTTGGCTAAGTACTTAAGAGTAAAAGAGATATTAAGAAAATGGTTTGCTATGTACTAGTAGGGAGTAATAAAAGTATGTTAAGAGAAATCGTTTTGTTTCTCCACAACCTGTGAATGAACAAATAAGGAAAAATAGAGGTATATACTAGACACTATGGTCTATATGTCCCTTAATTAGCTAAGTATTTGGACTGTGGAAATATAATGAAAACTCAAATCTCGGGTCAAATGTCTAGCATTACATATACAATAACTATGTATCTGCATCCAAACATTTTGGTGCAGGTCAACATCTTTCCCTTTGGCTATGATCAGATGTTGGGGTAGGAGAAAATGGGCCATTCACTGCATCCACTCATGTTTGCCTGCCCTTGGGTGGAAATGTTCTGGATTCCAACTGTTAGATTTAGGATTCTATATTTGGTATTACCTGCTTACTTAAGCAGTACTTACATCGGACCATTTACCTTTAGTCTTACTTAGTGACTTACTGAGTATTCTACAAGTACTACTATTCTAATATTACAGTGACTTACTGAGTATTCTATAGATTATGAGCCCTGGTGCTTCTCGGTGACCACAAGAGTTCACTCACTCAGGCTTGGAAAAATGCCTTACTTGACATGAGCCAAGAATGGCAAGAAATTTCTCATTCTGGACCTTGTGGCAAATGGGCGGAATTGGTCAGATTACCGCAAGAAGCTTTTTCAAGCAGTGGAAGTACAAGATTTACTTGGGCTACTCGATGGGACCAAAACAAAGCCAAATGGGCCATGGGACCCGTGGCATGCAGCTGCATGGATGTGCAACAACATGGAAACACAATACATGCTGGTGATGACCACTTCACCATCCATTTGGGACCACATCCACCTAATGACAGCTTACAAGTACTATGACTACCTAAGCAAGAAATTTGACAAGCCCACTAGTCCAGCACCACAAGTGGCAGTGCGGGTACCTACAACATACCGTGGAACTTGTCAGAAGTGCGGCAAGCACAGCCACAAGGCACGTGAGTGCAAAGGAGTCAGGGTCGAGTCCGGAAGCACCAAGGTCAAAGGTCAGCATGATAAGAAGTGTCGTGAGCCAAAACGAGGGGGCGAGAAGCTGTGCAGGAGAGTCAACAAAGGCGCAGCTGCAGCAAGTGGACTGGGCATGGAGACCACAGACCAGAGTGCTGACGGTGTAGGCCTTGCAACCCCGGCAAGCAGCCCAACAGCAAGTCGGGAAGTTGACAATGAGACTGTCGACATGACGAGCCCGAACACAATATGTGCCAAGCCATCAGAGCCAACAGACGCATCACACAACCCACAGGACCAGCCACTCGAGGTGCAAGCAGGTGAAAAAGTCAAAATGGCCGACAAATGAGCCGAGATGACAGGCAAAGAGAGCAGTGAGATGGCTGAGGCAAGTGGACAAGTGACTGGAGCCAGGAGAGCTACCAGCAAGGGTCCCACCACATGAAACAGCCAAGACAATTGTGGCGACACAGATGTTGACCACATGTGCACCAAGCCCAAGGGGACCTGCAAGGACGCTGGGGAATGGGTCAGTGACGAGGAAGGAGTCAAGCGCACAAGTGCGTCAACAGTCCAGCAAATGGTCAGGTGGAGACATCTGAAGACGAGACCACCATGACAACATCGCGCACACCTCAGAGCATGCCACTCAAGGGGGAGCACGCAGGTCAGATGAGTGGCAGCAGGGAGCTGACTGTGCATGAAACAAACTGGCCGACAAACACCAGCGTGTGCACACGAAGCGCATCGCACCACCACCCATCCGAGACAGAGTTGATGAATGCACCCAGACCACCAGACGACACTGGGGATGTGACGGGCAACGACGAGCATCGTCCAGACGCACCCACAGAGCTGCCTGACCAGCCAGTGGGCACGAGAGGTCGAGGTGGCGAGGTGCAGGTCGAGACAAGGCTGCTGGAGATGTCAAGAGGTGTTGAGGAAGGTGCGGGGAGTGGCAGCAATGGTGAGAGTTGAGCTGGGATGGCCAACAAACTGTCCAGTGACCTGCACCAAAATGATTGAATGCAGATACATAGTTAATGTATATGTGATGCTAGACATTTAACCCGAGATTTCAGTTTTCACCTTATTCCCATGGTCCAAATGCTTAGCTAATTGAGGGACATATGGACCATAGTGTCTAGTATGTACCCCTATTTTCCCTTATTTGTTCATTCTCAGGTTGTGGAGAAACAAAATGATTTCTCTCAACATACTTTTATTACTACCTACTAGTACATAGCCAACCATTTTCTTAATATCTCTTTTATCCTTAAGTACTTAGCCAAGTGTCAGAGAAGCAATTGGAGCATGTGACCTCAGTTGCGAATCACCTGACTCAGATCATGTGACCTTGCACAGCATGAGTCATAATGAGTTAATATGAGTCAAGGCAAGGCAAATGAGGACTAACCAAAGCACTGCCCCTAGACTAGCAGAATGATCATGTGACCTGCACAGCATGAGTCATTGCCAAGCCAAAGGCTATTTTTAGCTCATTGCAAGTCATTTTCTGACAGGTTGAGTCAAAGTGAGTCAGTATGAGTCAGTATGAGTCATATTTTGGCACAGCCACCTCGGAACCGAAGGTAGCACAGCCACATGTAAACTACTATATAAGGAGCGCAATTCAGCCCCATTTGGACAGTTCCCTCTTTTAGAAAAAAGGTTCCTACTGGATTGAACTCAACCAACAAGTGCTTACAAGTATACTCCTCTACAAACAAACAGAGAGGCTGTGTAGAGAAGTTCCCACGCTATAAATAGAACTACTTAGACCCATAGTTAGGAGTATACTGCATCCCTTAGGATAGGGACAGTTAGGACACCTTTAGGGAGAAAACCTCAGAGTGGGCAACTAAAGGAAATAGATCTCCAGCTAAGTAGGGAGACCTAATAGTTCATTAGTACCTTGGGAAAGGGTTCTAGTCGAGCACAATTAAGCTGATTGCCAACTCCTTAGTGCATAATAGATTCAGTTTAGGAAAGACTGTTCTGTGTGACTAAGAAACATGTGTGAATCAATAAGCGAAAGCAAAGCATATCTACGCTACCTACTCAATTGAGCATTCCTTATCGACTGGAGCTAATTGGAAGCCATTGAGTGTGCATCTTAGGGAAGCAACCCTAGTTGCTACAGAGTACCCCCTTTTAGCAACCCAAGAGTTGACTAGATTATCCCCCCCAACTATCCATTGTACAAATCATACATCACCCCCTGAAAACCCAAACCCTCAACAAATTGCTGAACTCCAATCATCCTCAACCTCGTTGACAATTGACAAACGAACCACATGCCTGATAGTCAACCCCTTTCTACAAGATTGATACCTGTTTTTAGTACCAACTCGACCAGGGAAGAGTTTCCTTTTCACCTTGCTACAGGTTTACTATCCATGAAGATAAGATTTAGTTGTCTGGTAAGCATTTTCTTAAGCGTTTTCTACTGATCTTATCTAGAAAGAAGACAACTGGAGCCCACCACGAGGGGTTTCAGCAACAAGTTATATTGTAACAACTAAGGGAATATGCAACTTACCCTTAAATCCACAAAAAGAAACTATGAGTCATGGTAGGCACAGGAACAGCACCTACTACAGCACCTACTACATTCCCTAGCCATAGAAGCCGAGATGCCCTTGACAAGTTCAAAGGGCACTACTCTAAAGTCAGACACTTTTTAAGGCAATATGAGCAATTGCTCACCCAGTACAACATCACCACTGATACGGAGAAATGTGAAGGGATCACCAACTACTGTAGCAGTCAAGTTGGACGATTGATTGAATCCCTCGATGAATACGAGAAAGATGATTGGGATGGAATGAAAGCCAAGATCCTCCATCTCTATGATGCTGAGCGAGTAGACACTCGGTACAGCAAGAAGTGTAGGAAGTAAGGAACTCAGTAGGCTGTAGTGGCAGCTACTGAACTGTGTTCACCTGTAGGAAGTAAGGAACTACAGGAATATGTAAGTACAGGGTATAACGAGTGTAGTAGGGAGTCTCACCTCAGTAGGCTGTAGTGGCAGCTACTGAGGTGCAACGTGATTAGTAAGGCGGTAATTATGCCGTGCGTATGTAAGCAGAAGAGCTACGTTTGTAAATCAATACTCCCCCTCAAACGAAGCGGAGTCCTAGTTCGAAGGCAAAATGTTTAGCTTTAATAGAAGGAAGAGCTTTAGTTAAAGTATCCGCGGCCATGTCCTCAGTCGGGCAATATTGTAAACGAATGGAGCCATTATCAATAGTGAAACGAATGAAATGATACCTAATATCAATGTGTTTCGTGCGTGCGTGGTAGTTACCATCTTTCGTCAATGCGATGGCAGATTGATTGTCGGAATAAAGGAGAGTTGGGCTAGTAAGCGTGCCGAAGAGTTCGCCGATGAGGCGATGGAGCCATATGACTTCCTTTGCAGCGTGCGTAGCAGCAACATATTCAGCTTCCGTGGTGGACAGGGTAACGAGTTCTTGCTTTCGCAATCCCCACGAAATTGCTCCCCCATCAATGAGGAAAGCATGGCCTGAGATAGCATGACGATGCTCCTGCGACGCGCCGTCAGCATCAGCATAGCCAACCAATCCTTTTCGCTCCGTGCCATAGGTGAGCGCCCATTTCTTGGTTCCGACGAGGTAGCGGTATACTCGCTTCAATGCCTCCCAATGGGCTGGTCCGGGGTTCTTAGTGAACTGAGCCAGAGTCGAGACAGCAAAGGCGATGTCGGGTCGGGTTCCAACGGCAAGGTACATGAGCGAGCCGAGTGCCGAGCGATAGGGAACTTGTTTCATGAAAGCGATGTCGGCTGTGGACTTTGGGGACTGGCTAGTCGAGAGTTGTGCGTTAGGGTCCATCGGAGTAGAGAGCGGTTTTGCGTCTGCAAAATTGTACTTGGCTAGTATAGCCTCGACGTATGGTTCCTGTGAAACAGACAGGGTACGACGATCTCGATCTCGGGTCACCTTCATGCCAAGCAGCCAACTAATGGGCCCTAGATCAGTGATCTTGAAACGGGTACCCATTTTGGCTTTGAAGTTGCGGATGAGCTCTTTCGAACTACCGGTCACCGTGCAATCATCTACATGCGAGGCGAGAAGTAAGATTTCGTGACCGATTTTGACCACGAAAACACCCCAATCAGCTTCGGTACGACGGAAACCTAAGGACGCGAGCTCATCACAGAGCTGTCTGTACCATTTAAGCGCACCCTGCTTTGACCCATAAAGGGCTACTCGCAGTCGGGCTACGACGTTACGACCTGCTTTGTTGAACCTGGGTGGAAGCTCCATGTAAATAGTTTCGTCGTCATCGAGTTTTCCGTTGAAGAAAGCGCTGTGGAAATCAAATACATCAATTTCCCAGTCATGTCGGGCTGCTATAGCAAGGATGAGCCGTAGAGACGCTAAACGAGCGACGGGGGCGTAGGTCTCATAGTAATCGACGCCATATACTTGGGTGAAACTGCGAGCGACGAGCCGGGCCTTGTACTTGTCGATCTCGCCAGCAGCGTTCTTTTTAATCTTGAATACCCACTTGCTATCGACAACGTTGGTCCCTTTTGGTGGACGAGACGTGATGTCCCAGGTGTGTGCATCAGCTAGACTCTTGAGTTCGGCGTTGATCGCTTCCTCCCATCGTGGCCAGTCGGATTGTTTCTGTGCTTCGGCGATGGTTCTGGGTTCTAGCGCTTCGCCGTCGCAAGTGGCGGCGTGCACTGCATAAGCGATTTCTTCATCGTCTAGGTCCCACGTGACAGCGCTGACAGCCGCCCCAGCCTCACTATCACCACGAGCCTCAACAGGCTGCATCCCACGCGGCAAAACCATCCCACTCGAACGACCATCCGTGGTGCCAAGACCCTCGCGCAGTGTCCGCATGTACGGCGACTCCGTCCGTTGACGGGTTGATCGTCGAACGGTAGGTCCTTCAAGCTTATCGAAGGCCTCACATAGGTTGTCCAGGCTGTCTGCGCCGGTTTTCGGGTTCACCGGATCCTTCGTGTTGGACGTCTCAGGTGTTGAGGAGTTGAATGGGGTTTCTGGGTCGTCAGGTAAGGCCTTCTCAACCTCCTGCTCACTGCTAACGCTGCTCTGGTCGCGCTTTTCAGCTGGTTTGTGTACTCTCTCCCCCTCGAGCTGTGCAGTGCCCAGGTCCTTAGCAACGCCATTGCCACTCTGCCCGTTGGTACATCATTGCGCCGCGCTATTCGCGCTGCCTATTCTGACCATACCGTTAGCGTCCTGCCGTTCGAACGTCACGTTTTGTTCGATGGTGATCCGACCCTCGCAGTAAATGCGATGGGCGCCACTTTCACTGTCAAAACCCACCCAACGGCCCTCTCGTGCTCGCATGTCGAGCTTCGAGCCATTCGGGTCATGTACCCATACACGGGCTCCCCATTCAGGTACGTTGCTGATGTTTGGTTTCTTGCCCGTTAACAGTTCGTAGGGAGTCTTGCCATTGAGTACGCGCGATGCGGACCGGTTCTTCACCCAGACAACGTGCATCAAAGCCTCCCCCCATAGGTTTTGCGGGAGACCGCTAGCATGTCCGACCGCTCACACCCGTTTCATAAGCGTACGGTTTAGCCATTCAGCGACACCGTTATGCTGTGGGGTGTCGTGCATTGTCACCTTTCGCTCGGTGCCCTTCGATTTAAGGTGAGCGGTGAATTCATTGCTTAGGTACTCGCCCCCTCGGTCTGACCAGAGCCGTTTTATGGCAGTTCCGTGCTGGGTCTTTACCCAGGCCTCGTATGTTTTATATGCATTGAAGGCGTCCGATTTAGCTGAGAGAAGGGTGACATGGGTATAGCGGGTATGGTCGTCGGTGAAGGAGATGTAGTACGTCCTATGGCCAGGGGTTTGGACCTGTGTGGGTCCCCACATGTCGCTGTGGACCTCGTTGCCGAAATGCTCGCGACGCTGAGGTTCATGAACCTTGCCGATAGGTTTGTGTGTGGCCTTTGCATTTTTGCAAGACTCACATTGACCCATGGTTTCCTGTGCAGGGTCCAACTTCACACCTTCTACCATCCCTTTCGACATCATTTTGTGGATCAATGCTGGGCCGATATGCGACAAACGATGGTGCAGCTCCTCCATGGTGAGTATTTCATCGGCTCGGGCTGCCCCAGTGAAAGCCTTTTCCTGGTGCTTGACGTGGTACAAGCCGTTACTGACTTGATCCTCCCCGATCAGTTTCTTTCGGGCGTTGAAGATGCGGCATACAGAGTCGCGAAAAAGTGCTGAATATCCGGCGGCTGCGAGCTTACTGATGGATACGAGGGTGACTCCCATGGATGGCGCATAGAGTACGTCCTTCAATAGTACCCGGGTGGCGGTACTACCGTTGGGGACTTCGATATAAAGGTCACCTTGTCCTATAGCTTGGAACGTCCGTTTGTCGGCAGCACTTATTGGCCTTGAGGGAATGGGCTTGAATCTCACGAACCGATCACGGAAAGGAGAAAAATGTTGTGAAGCACCACTATCGTATAGTTCGGCAGTGGATGAGTGGGTGAGCATGGCATATGGTAAAGTCGTGGTGGCCTTTGGTTCCTTGACTCCTGGGGCTTCTGCTAACCAGACGCCATCAGGTTCAGGTGTGTCCATTGTGGCTACATTGGCCTGTGTGGTCTTCCTCGAGTCTGTCTTGGATTTCTTTCTGCGTGGCTTCCAACTCTTCGGGGCCTGACCGTGCTTAGTACCACCTTCTTCCCAACAGTCGGGAGTCTTATGACCTTCCCAACCACAGTTTCCACAAGTCCCGGTGTATCGTTTTCGGCCATGGCTTTTCTTTCCGTCTGCAGTAAATGCCACGTCATCGTCTTTTGACTTTGACTTGGGTCCCTTTTGGATGGCCAAACGGTCATACTCGTCGAGGACTTGGGATATAAGTTGATTCGAGGTGAGTCGGCGGTTCATTAACCTCATGTTTGTCGAAAATGAGGATAGGATAGGGTTGTATGAGTTGGGGAGTGACGAAAAGACTATGTTGAAGTAATCCTTGTCGGAGACAGGTTCGCCCATGCAGGCAAGTTCCTCGCGAAGAGTGGTCATCTTTTCAATATGTGCTCTGGCATCTCCACCGTCCTTGAGCTTGAGCTCGCCGAGTTGGCGTCGCTTCTCTACGCTGATAGCTATTGACCTATTCTCGAATTGTTCTTTAAGTGCCTCGAAGTATTCAGCGCCAGTGTTGTTCGAAAGAAGGTGAATAAAAAGAGTGTCGGGGATGGAAGAACTGATATAATGTTTGACAGTGCAGTCTTTTTCGTCCCAGTCCTCAGCAGCTTTCTCGTAGGCTGCGACTTCTTCCCTGTCGGCAGTTGTGCATGGTATCCACGCTGACAAGTGGTTGTTGGCTGGGTGCGTTGGCATTGGTACCGTCCCGTGAAGGTATCCCTTCATCCTCTTCGCGCCTAGGGCATGTTCCAACTTGGTTTTCCAGGTTGGCCAATTCTTTCTGGAGGCGTCTAACTTCGGAATTCTCAAATCATCCTTAGTTGAGGTGGACATGGCTACGATAAAGTTTTACTTCGGTTTCGTTAGAGGGCGGCGGGGCTCATAACCTGTAGGAAGTAAGGAACCCAGTAGGCTGTAGTGGCAGCTACTAAACTGTGTTCACCTGTAGGAAGTAAGGAACTACAGGAATATGTAAGTACAGGGTATAACAAGTGTAGTAGGAAGTCTTACCTCAGTAGGCTGTAGTGGCAGCTACTGAGGTGCGACGTGATTAGTAAGGCGGTAATTATGCCGTGCGTATGTAAGCAGAAGAGCTACGTTTGTAAATCAATATACCATTCCCGTCCTACCCCGTGTCCATCCGAGTGGACCCGACCTTTACAAGTACGTTTCCGCTTTCCGTTTTGTTCTTTCCGATCGTCCGTCCCAACCCGGGCACGGCCGGTCGATGACTAACATGATATAATCAGCTTGTTTTGTTTCGTACATCATCCATACTTCATTCCGTTTCTCTATTTGTACTTCCGATCACCGGCGGCACTTACCTCCGTCCGGGCCGCTCTAGACCATTTTTTACTTCGTTCCATTGAAGGGTCGCCGTACGCGACTACAGGGCAAGTCATACCTTTCCGCATTGTTTCTTGTCTCTTTCTACGCGACATTGTTACCCGTGACAGCGAAGATTATTTTCTTCACAGCCTTTGATCGCGCTTTTCGTAGTTACCTTATATGTACTAAGTCTTGGGTGTTGCC
>JBBPRB010000669.1:0-13666 GCA_038092815.1 Hortiboletus rubellus | reverse complement strand
CCCCCACCCCCTCTCGTGCCATGCGAGGATACTGACGATGACCGACGCAGCCTCGTCAAGCACGCACGGCAACGTCATGAGCGGCGGCCGCATCCTCTTCCCCGCCTTTTCCTGTGCCGGCACGACGTGCACCATCACGGCGCCGCCCAACGCATACGTGTGTCCGCCGGGATGGCATCAGCTGTTCGTGCTGGACGGACCGACGCCGTCGCATTCGGCGTGGGTCCGGATTGGGGGCGATCCGGCGAGGCTTGGGAATTGGCCGGATTATCCTGATTTTACGCTGCCTGGGGTTTGAGAAGGTGGCCGCAAGGAGTGGGGGAGGGGAGTGGGGACTCGAGGGGCGCGCGGCGTCAAGGAGGACGGTTCGGTATACCCATATACCCAGTCTTGTGCGCGCGCGCGCGAGGAAGCTCTTCTGGACCTTGTCGCAAGGCCAAAAAAAAAGACGGTCGTTTGTCGATTGATTTATTTGTCATTATAGGCTTGAGGATCGAACTTTTTCTTCTATCGCTGTATCTATTCACAAAATTGCAACGTTGTGCTGAACAGACGAGACGTCGGTGGAGCTCATGCGTACAAGACCTGAGTAAAGTAATGTTGAAGGAGGAAAGTTGAACGCGTAATGGCCGACTCGGCTCGAGTCTCCGATTTGTCCAAGCTCACAACCAGGTGTCCGCAACTGAGTCACCTGCTTGATTCGTACCTCTCCACCTGCAAAGTAGAGGCCCGCTTAGCTCAGTGGTAGAGCGCGTCACTTGTAAAATCAGTTTATGATGAGGTCGGTTGTTCAATCCAGCCAGTGGGCATGCTTTTTATCCGATGGACGATCCACAAACAGCTCCATCGTTTACGGGTGGAGAACGTACGTACCCTTCGGGTTGTGATTTTCCAGGTCAAGTATGAACGCGATCTGGCTCTTGTCACGATGGACCAGCCAGTCCGTTTACACCATCATTGACGCACGATCACTTCTTCCCTCAAGTGTTACATGACTTGGGGGCGTTAACTTCAGATGACACATGCGAGGGCAGGAAAGCGCTGCAAAGACTCCGATATGGAACATAGTCTGGTTACCGGACTCTGTAAAAGGTGAAAACGCGCGCCAGGTCCACTCTGAATCGGTGTCATGGGGTGATCACGAGCTCAAGACTGACAGACTGTAATGCAACTCCCCAAAGAACTTTTGAGGACAGTCCATCAAATTCGAAAACGAACATTGCCCCAACCAACAATTTGTGTGGTAGTACATCGTCCGGGGGACTCGAAACAAACCATAGTGGGAAGAAGTGGAATCGTGCCTCTGACTCGCTAACGAGCGCAGTGCTTGAGATGATCATGGACTCGGAGTCCATGCTGCGTGGTACATTTCCTTGAGCCGCTTGTGCACATACTCTCCAGCAGTGATGGCCCCGTATTTCGCCGGCCTGTCGGCAGACACGCAACTTGGGATGGGCTGCAAAGAATGTCGTACACGATGACCGTTTTGCCTTTTTTTTCGATCCTTTGAAAAAGTTACGCACCTCGATCTTCACTTGATAATCTGTACCGAAGAACAATGGAATAGAATACCTCTCCTTGCCGCTTTTATTTATGGCTCTGTGAACAGTGGACTTGAAGACATCATCTGTCGGACAAGCGCTTCAATACCCTTCGCTTTCTGATAGTAATACAGGGAATCGCTCACTTGTCCACAATGCAAGTTGGTCACCAATGCTAAGATAGATGTCGTGAACACCCAGAGAAGCTCTGAAAGGTACAGCTCACTTGATGACCAATGTGTCTTTGATAGCAGGTGCGTTGATCCACCGCTTCTCCGAGTCCATGATTTGAAGAGCTTGGATTCCCGGTTGCTGCCAGAGGATAGTAAAGCACTGAAGGAAAAAACTGAGTTACAGTAATTCAGCACCCTGCTGATTCTCTGACCTCGAAACTATGGGAAACATGAGCAAGAGCAGAAAAGTGGCAAAAGATGCCTAGTACTCAGTATGGGCATCGATCCCGGGGACATCATCATCAATCTCGGGATGTCCGTCCTGCAATGGATAATGAAGCATTTTCATGATTGCAGCCGAATTCTGAGTCTGGAAACAGCATCCAATAAGCATTCTCGCAGAAATGATTAGTTCCCCAGGACTAAACCTACCTTGTCGGTGAAATACATTTCAGGCAGGTCAAGAGCCAGGGCAAAAAGTGGGAACAAAGCCTTGCCAACGTTCACTGCTGCGTGGCAAGAAGAAAACCTTGAATGACACAAGGCTAGTTATTTGTAGGTTAACCTGACGCACTAGTACTCAAGGCAGGCTCTTCTGAATCCCGGACAGTCGTCTGAGGGCCATACATTAATACCCGCCATCGCACCATCATCTGCTCTCTTCTCGTCGTGCGGTTTTGGTTCAATTTCCTCGTATCCGATGTCAAAGCCTTCATGGAAGTCGCCCTTATCGTTATTAGTTGGATCAATGTTGGAATCAAGGGGCGGATTGTATCCTTTGAAATTGGCGACAGTCTTATGGTGAGGCTTCGTGACGAACAACTCAGAACTGGAGCCCAGCTGTGCGATGGTACGATAAGAGCCATACCTTCATCTTTGTCGCCATCGGAAGACGGAAATACGTCTGCACTGCGGTAAAAACGTTGTCCAAACACGACTGGGGAATGCCATGGTTTTGTACTAGGGAAAGAAAGTACAGTAGATATGCTCATAATGCATACTGTCGGGACCCGCGAAAACCTAATGCATTACCATGGTTATTCAAGACGACGATGTGTGACAGAGGGTGACATTACTGTCACAACTGATCCTGGGCTTCGACTACACTATCCTTTACCTATGTAGTCATCCAAAGTTCTCTGTTTCGCGTTGACAAACTCCTGTCGCCGTAAGTGTGCACGAAAATGACACAGCTGCTTCGACAATTCGAAGATATCCTCGGCCTCACCATACTCTTTCACTGCCCCTGCAAGCTGCTCACATAGCGCCATTGCCTGGACCCTTGTAATGGATGGGTCCGGGCTATCTTCTTCGTCTGAGTCAATCTCAATGACCTCGCCGCTTGCCACAGCCATCTCGTGGTGCACCGCATCTATAATCTCTTGCTCACCTTTCTCACCGCTGGAGAAAATTTCGATTTCACGGATCTCAACCTCTTCGGGGGGATCCAGCACTTCATCCAGCGTTGGTAGGGTGCCAAAAATGCGGTTTCGTGCCTTGAGGCTCTTGATGGATTCGAGAAGTTCCTCCTCCACCAATTTGAGCTGAGGGAGCTCCTTTGGACGGAGTGAAATTCGTATTTTAAGTCCGGGTCGACGGATTGCTGCTTGCTCGAGTGGTTTGATGGCAGTTACAGCGGCATCAGAATTGCCCTCAGCATCCATGACAGCCCGAAGGGCTGGTCGCCAGTCTGCATCAATGAAGCGGTTGCCGAGATGAGCCTGAAGGCGAATTTCAGCGTTCGGTAGTGACAGGTCTGTCGTGGCAAATTCATGGATAATCTTCCATGCGAGAGGATCAGCGTGTGGGGCCGTTGACTGAGATGATGAGGGTAAGTTGACAAGGGACTCAGAATCCAACCCGCCGTCCGCAACATAGTTTTCACTGTCAAAAAAATTAAGTTCGGGTTGAAAACAGGAACAACTGGCTTACGGTTGAATACCTGTGTGATTCCAACAGTTTCTGATGGTATCTGGTGCCATGGAATTCCATGCTTCCTTTGCCATTGCCATGGCGTCAAGAAGATCTGTCTTGTAGATCTCATGTTCGCCAACTTCATCAAGATCAATTGCTCGCCTGCTGAAATTACGACGGTACATTGCCTTGAAGCAGCGGATGATTCCAGCATCACAGGGTTGGACAAAGGGTGTCATATTTGGCTCGAAGTGTTCCAGTCGAACATTTGATGGTTCATATGATAAGAAGTGTCCAGAAAAATTGTCGACCATGAGAACAATGTGCCGATTTTCGTGCTTCATCCTAATATCAAGCTTCTTCACCCATCTGGTGACATGATTGTTAGTCACGGTGAGCCAAACATCATGATAGGGTAAGCGATGATCTTACTCCTCAAAGAGCTCCGAGGTCATCCAGGCCTTCTTATTGTTACGATAATAAAATCCACGTTCCTCAGGGGTCCTCTTTTTGAAGCACCGTGGCTTGGCTGCCTTGCCAACAAAAAATAGGGGAAGTTTTTCAGTCCCATCTGCATTGCATGCAACTCCGATGGTAATCCGGAATTTTTCTTTCTTTTTCCCGCTCAGTTGCTTTGTAGCAAGGCCACGATCAGGGGGAGCACTGAATACAATTTGAATAGGACTTGATAAGCTATCAATGAGAACTTACTGGGGATTGAATGCTGTTTCGTCCATATTGAAGCGATCTCGTGGAGCATAGTTTGCAAGAAGCTGCCGGCACCGTGATCGCTCAGCTTCAACAGCATCAAGATCAACTGAAGCAGCCTCTCCGTGTCGACGAATTTCACGGATTTTGTAGGTTTTACAAAATGACTGCACCCAACTTTCCCCTAACAGTCTCTCAGCGTCAGGAACTTGAAACTTGTCCTCAAATCTCTTTCGTTTCTCCCTCAGCATTGGACCTGAAACCGTCTCGCCTCTCTGTTCCATATTCTGCACCCAAAGCACAAGTGCGCGTTCAATGTCAGGCCTGGTAACAACCCGTGGCCTCTTTGATGACAAAGCATGGGGGTTGTCATTGGCACGAGCCTCCATTTTGGGGCGTTCTCGAAGCTTGCGAGACAAGGTTGACTGATTGAAGATCAGGGCACCCTCATGACGTGTCTGGAAGTGCTCCACAATGTTGGCTTGGGAAGCACTTGGATGTGCATCAACGTAAGCATAAACCAACAACCAGTCGGCGAGAGTAAGATTCTGGCGTGATGTTTGTGGTGGTGGCTGCGCAGAGGTTGCTGCATCTTGGGCGTGCTTCTGCCGTTTCGCTGGTACCGGCCCAGGGCAGTTGGTGGGTTTATCTCCGAGTTGCCGGGGCTTTCGTTTCATATGGAGCATGGGCCTTGGTGTTGGGAAAGTTTTCATAGACGTGAGAATTGTGATTCGCTGACTTGGGGCTTGTTCACAGGCATAGACCATGTGATTTGCTCGGTCCACTGACTCCATCATAATGCATATATACTCATAGCTAACTAATGACTATGCAATATCCATAAATCCATAGATTTTGGCGGGGCCCAACCTGGGCCCGCTGGAAAACTAATGCAAGATGACGGAGATGCATTACTACCATATGCATTATGAGCATATCTACTGTATCAAACGTCGTGTCCTATCGTGTCCCAGTCATGTTCACGAATCGGGAACACTTGAAGCATCTTTTTGAACGCACTTGAGTCGAGGATTCATTCGGCGAATGTGGTGCCTTCAGGTAGGACAGAAAAATGCAAGGGTTGGTCGTGTGACCAAGTCGTCGTCGAACCCGACTCTCTTGGAAAAGCTATACCACTGCAGACGACCCTGTTTATTGAGATTTCTTCGAGTCAACGTCCACGGAACGCCGCGAACGGCTAGCGATATGGGGGTCCACGAATTGATTTCCGGGGTTCGCGTACGCAGTCCCAAATGATTTGACGACTGTGGTGATCAGATCCTGGTCGAATTCGATCCTTTTTTTTTCTCTCGTCGCACACGTTTCGAGGGCCCCGATAGCGCGTCGTCGGTCTCATTCGAGCTCGCAACGCGGTACGGACCGGGGCGTTCAAGTCCAAGTAATCCCTGAAACCGGTCGTTGATGCCCGTACTACCCCCCAGCCTTGGAAGACGCGTCGCGCGACCTCGTTGGATCCAAGATATCCAAGTGTGTGTACCCAGAAACGCTCGGAACCATTTCCGCCTTTGAGTTTGATCCCGTCCAAGTGGATTCCCACGTGTGGTGGCGGAGGTGGATCAAGTATGGGCGTCTTGCCCACGCTGCCACGAGGCTTTGCCTCCCGTGTTGGCACTCGGATTGAATTCTTACGTAGATGGAACCTGGAGCGCTCGGAGTGGGCTCGGGGGCAAGGTACGGGGTTGCAGCGGCCTGGTATTTGATAAGGAGATCACCGACAGGCAAAAAGATGATTTACCGCTGGGTGTTGCCCTGGTAGAAGCAGTGGTTCATTTGCGAGCAAGGAACCTGGAATGGAGTTCGCGTGTGAATGAAACGGCGGATGTGGCTGTCTGTAGAGTCGGCGCAAACGCGGACGATGGAAAAACGTCGTGCCGGCGGGCGGCAACCCGGTAACCTCCGATCGACCTCGACCCGGCAACTTCAGAAAACGTTCTTGACTGGAATTATAAACAGTGAAACAAAAACCAGACGACTTGAAGCTTGGAGTCTGTAACTCGTGATTGGCGTCATCCGAATGATATGCGTGTCCACTGCCGCATCTTCTCCCCATCACTGGCACCTCTGGCGCCCCCGGAGTTAGAGGCACTGAATTGAACAAACCCCACCCCTCAATTTAGATGCCCTCCATCGACCCTCCCTTTGCGCAATCTCCTCCGACCATGAAGAGCCTAGCATAACAACCAAAGCGGTTGCCACGGGGAAACACCAATGATGTGGTTGCCAGTGGGAAAGCTAATCGCCAAGTGCGTGCCAGTGGTCAGGTCGAGTCGGAACCGGCTCCAGGATCACTTCCTGGTTACCCGCTTTAATGTCCTCGTCCACGTGCCCCTTTGGAAGTAGCATCGGTTTCCGGAGTTGATAGAACTCCGAGTCGTATTGCGATTTGCACGGTGTATAACACCGGAGAGAGGTGCTAGGCCACGTCGAGATCATTTCAAGAGCGAATCAATAATAATACCTTGTTTCCAGGGTCACTGGTATGAAGGAATTGTGGCTGCGATGTCGTGTTTCTTCGCGCCGTGGAAAACTCTTGCTAATCTTAGCAAGCTGTTATGATTCGTGTTCGTGTCTCTTCTCAAAACCTTTGTCGAGTTTTCTGATGCCCCATCTACTAAGTACATCTTTTTTGTATTTCCTGCCGAATATTCGGCCGTACATCTAGTCGTTCACTTACCGCAACTGGAACTGTAGGTGCTACTTGCATGTAACGTCATTACTCTAATGGTCGCAGCGGGGTCGTGCGGTCGTGCCAGTGCATCATGCACATGGTCCCGGAGGGGCAATTCACATCCACACAGGGATGTCATTGCTTGATTTCGAGGGATGGAGTTGTTACCACTCATAAGCCTTTAGTTGCTGCGCTCGACCATATATTGTAACTTATACACGTTATCTACAGCGTTACCTTCTCGTTTGTAGCAAGTCGAGCTCCCAAGGCTCGACAACACCCATCTCCGGCTTTTGCACGTGTTCGATCGGGTCGATCAGGCGGTCCTTTTCCTTTTCTTGCATCCTGGTCGCCCAAGAGTCCACGGGCTGCTCCTGTGCGGCCTCATGCTTCTTCCAAATGTCCTCGATTGCCTCACGCAGCTCCGTGTCGAATGCACTGAACGTTTGCTGCAGGGCCACACCCTCCGCGCGGTGCGCCTTCGACAGCTGCAACAGATGAGGCAACAGCTTCTTGACTTCCCCTACGGCTGTCAGTGTCGTCGCCTTGGGTCTCGACAACCACAGGGGACGTACCTTGCATCACCGTCCACCTCGCAACCAGCTTCGAGATCGACTTGAGGAGATACTCTTCCTCGTCCACCGTGCCTTTCCGCCCGAACCCGACCTTGCGTTCCATTTTCCTCTTCGTCTTGGAACTACGCCTGAGCGCATAAAGTGCTCGTAAATCTCGCTCATGTCATGAGGGATAGGGTTCTCGCTCACTTGGATGCCTTGGATGTGGCAGACGGCGCGACCGTGTACCTCGTGAACGCTGTCGGCGCCATAGAAACGTCCGTCATCACGTCCACATTGTGGAGATTGGTGTCCTCGGTGCCATAAAAAGCATCTTTTCATCCCGTGTTACTGATGTCGTTCAAAATTCGAAACGGCGACGGTGATAACCTACCTGGTTGCTCTGCTTTCTTGACACGAAGCTCCTGCAGTCGAGCGATCTGTTTGCGGAGCTGGTCGCGCATCTCCGTGAGATCATCTGCGAGCTGAGACCGAATCTCGAGTGCCCCGGGGAGTACCACGTCCTCAAAGAGCTCAGGCAGCGAGTTCAATGATACCTGGCACGGATAAGCTGAATGAGGTACCAACCAAGGGACTTCGATGAACTCACAATTCTCCGCGCCTCTGAGAGTTCATTGCCCTGGACGAGAGCGATGACCGCTTGCCGAACATCTCCGGCGTAATCGATGAAGACTCGTGCCGCTTCGAGATAGCGCTTTTTTGACAATAGTTCCTCTGCAAATAGTCTAAGTCGGGAAAGTTGAAACAGCGACCAAAAACGGACCAGAGACACGATAAGCAATCTCCTTGACCTCTTTCCCGGGCACGTTTCTTCTTGTGGAGATGTCAAAAAGTTCCTGCCATTCCAACGCCCTTTCGTGGGCGACCATCGCCTTTCGGAAATCACCTGCCTCGATGAACGCTAATGTATCCGGCCCGGTTAGCGTCAGCCCGACTTGGAAGTTGGCTCCGCACCAAGAGCCGCCTGTTTGTAGTCCCTCCGATCAAACAACCAACTGCCATACGCAGTTAGGACGGCCTCGTGAATGTATCAGTCCAATATTGTTTCAGGATATGAAGGGGGACTGACCTCGTGCTGTTCCGTACCTCGCCAAATTGTAAGACCTTCCTTATATAGCTGATGACGCTCAAGGTATTCAAGAGCCTCCTGGAAATAATCAGGGCCTATCAAGGCGTGAGTGGCCCGGCGGCAAGTATCGATTCATTCGCCTGACCTGCGAGATTGAGGTTTGACAGTGCTTTCCCATGTCTTCGAAGATAGTCATCGATTTTAAAGCGCTGATAATATTGGGGGAGGGCCCTGAGTTCCCGCAGAAACGGGAGGTATTCTCTCGGGTCCTGAAGCGAGGACAGGTTAGACAGATTATGTTATTCAACCTCAACGAGATGACCTTTTGCGCGTGCTGGGCTACCATTAATACCAGCGAGAAATCGTACATTCCAAGGGCGATGTCGAAGAGTCTATCAGCGTCCACGAGGAAAACAATATACTTCACGGCATCCTCCACCAGGTCTGGCTCAGAATCTGAAAAGCGACCCTTAGTGCTATTGAAGGTCACGCTCAGCAAAATGTCAACCTCGTAGCTGAAGCAGCATAGCAAGTGCCGCTTCATGATCCGGTGGCGATTTGACCACATGTGCAGTCAATATAGAGTTGACGTACTTGCTGATGTCTTTGATTTCAAGTTCCCGACGTACGGCGTCGCATACATCGGCAATCGCCCTTTGCGTAAGCTGGCTCCGCCTAGGTGGGTCAGCAGTTTGGAACTAGGCGTTTAAGACAACGAGACTGACCCAACGTTAGTTAGGAATAAATTAATGTAATCGACATCCTGGACTTGGTCGACAAAGTTGTCCACTCCTGCGATGAACGCGTCCTGATTGTGCTGGACGATGATACTGAGATCAATTCGGTGTTTCCGGCATGACAAGAACGCCTGTTGCCACCGCCCTCTGGTAGTCGGACCGAGTGTGAGTAGCGTAGATCGGAAAAAGAACAAGTCTACACACGAGTCAAGATCAGCCCTCACGACTTCCATGACCAAAGGACGAGGGTTGATTGTCTCCAGGTTACCTCTTGGCATCTGCAGCACCAGGCTCATCGTACTAGGTACAACTGTCACAATTCTGGAGCCTCGTTCGACACGGCGCTTTTCCCATGTGTCGCTCGACAGATGTGTCGTCGAGTTCCCGTTCGCCTGGGATGGCTCCTCTCCCTTTTTGTTTGTGTTCTGTGCATGTTGTACCAACGTCGCGACAGGAATGAACTGGGCGTCGTGCGCCACAGTGGTGAAGATCACGAAACCTGATGCAATAGCAAAGGAGTTGGCGTTGCTTGAAAGCAACACTGGCTGCGACCCAGGCATGACGCAATACAATCTGCCTGAATATGCATGGCCGACAAACAGGCGAGTGAGATCCACCACGAAGCACGTCGCCCAGAAGCAGTGCTCGGGAAAAGCACAAAGTGGCGAAACTACATCTTGGGCGTAGTCCACTGGCACCAATATCAGAAAAATGAAGACACAAGTTGTAGAGTGACTCAACCTTCAGATATTTCTCCGTTAATATCCTGCCAGAATGGGGACAGGTGAATGTAGCCCGCGATGAGTCGACCATTGCCTCCTGGCATCCTGACGAAGAAACGTTCCACCCTCTCGTCTTTGTCATCGCTGGCATCAGCAATTGAAATCTCGTGAATTGCAACATGATCGAAGCCTCCCTCTGAACCGAGCAATACCACCTTCACACTGCGCTTTCCGCCTTCCGCCAGATCAGACACGGACACCTGTCTCCAGAACTTTTCTCCGTCGCATAGATCTGCCGTCCAGATGAGTGCGGGATTCATGATTTTCTCTTTTCCTGGTCCTATCCTCGTATTCAGCGACCAAACAGAAACACCGCCGTTCTGCCATACGGAAGCCAAGAGGTCATTGCATGGGGACAATGCGATATGAACCGGTGTCTGTGCCGAAGGAGTATCAGCGGAAGGAGCGGACAGTGACGTTTTGAGTTGATAGGACGACATGGGAGGAGGAACATTTTGAGTGCGAAAGGGCGTAAGTAGAACTTCATCTATTGGATGGATTGATAAGTCAATGGAAATTAGGCCTTGAGGAGAGGGAGACAACCTCCGTCGATAACCCCAACGGTACCAGTAGCATTTGCACCAGCGCAGGTCTCCCATGCAAACGTTCTAGAGATGAGTTGCGCTAAAGAAAGCTAGGTTGAACATGAACGTGCAAAAACAACCACTGCTTGCAAAAAATCTTACACGCAGTCGTCATTAGCAACCTCAACGTGGATTCCGGATGCCATACGACACTTGTAAAATGGCTATCACCTGGAGCCCGGAATTCCTGCTTGAGATACCTACATTATATGTTCCAGGAAGGGGTCAACAAAGGAGAAGCCACGAAACTGACAATGATACCAATGATAGTTCCCAATCGTCCACAACTGCACCACGTCACCATCCAGCTTCTCAATCCAGACTGCGAGAACAGCGGAATCGGGAGACCATACGAGGTCTTTGACTTTATATCCTGATCCGTCGTCCTCAAGTGGACGTCGTAGACTGAATTCGCCATGTCGAAGGCCGTTTCTCTCGAAGAATATGACATTGTATTTCCCACTCTTTCGAGCATCCTGAGGTCCATACCGGACTTCGTTTTGCGTAGACGCGATCAAACCTCCATTCGGCCTCCATGCAACACTTGCTTCCATTCCTAGTACTGTCTCGGAAGTCGACTGGAGGCGGCCTTCGCGGGAATACACCCTGATTATGCGCCGCGAGTGAGATGATCGTGAAGAAACTGCAAAGTATGCGCCATCTCCACGCCAAGTAATACGTGGCCGATCACCGTTAACAACACCCTCACATCCAACATTTGGTTGGGTCTTATCAGCTTTGAGATGAGCCCTGCCTATCGACCCGTGGAACTGAGTTTCTTTGGAACCCCAGCCAACATTAATAGGAGCATCTGAATCATAAAACTGTTATTAGACACTTTGGTAGGAGTAGAAGTTGATCTTGCCTTCCCCAAATTCATTAGTCTCGATTGGGACCTCTGAAAGGACGTCAAACGTTGATGTCATTAAAATTACGCTGGCGTCTACATTTATATAAATCGACCATATCTGTGGGAGCGGAGGGATCGATAACGCACCAGTAGCCAAGGTTACCAGAGAGTCATCAGGGCTCCAAGCCACAGCTGCAATACCTGGCTCTACCGTGCCTAGAACGTCAGCATCTCCCTGAAACAACGGTTAGGAAGAGTGTGGCTAAACTTTGACCACTTACGACAAAACCTCCAGACTCATCAAGCTCCCACACCACGATATCTCCTGCATGGGTCACCAGCACGAGTTGGTTGGACTCGGAAAGTACGTTAAGACTCGCTATCTCAGCATCCCTTTGTCTCGAAATTGCATCCTCGAGGCCACTGAGCTCTCCGACGCACTCGAAACGAGCTCGGAAGGAGCTGCCGACCATGCCGACCTTGTCAGGGTGACCATGGGGAGTGAGGTTGACAGCATTCGGGGAAACGTACGAGCCACAAAAGACAAAGGGCCCGTTTTCAGGAGTAGAAAAAGTACTAGCTGACGTTCTCCAGACCAAAATTGTACCTTGCGACTCTGTCCCAGCGAAAATAGCATCCCGATCCAAGTCGAATGCGATTGCGCTGAGAACGGCCGCAACATCGTCGGATGTTGGACTTGAGAATTGTATTACATCTTCTGCCTGTAGAGTGGAGATCTGAACAGTCGATAGCGTTAGATTTCGCATCGAGACGAATGTTGTTGAAGTTCAAAAAAGCGATCTTGACATCGGACTCGAAGTCAGACTCTTAAGCATAAATTGAGACTCGGAAATGCCGCCCGCGGCGGCCAAAACCTTGCTTGACGATTGCAATACATTTCCAATAACGCAAGTGATTCTCGAATGCACATAACGGAGACACTACATTACGAGGAACAACTTCCTGTCCAGTGCTCGCCATGCATAAAACGGCCAAGATCAATCTCAGTCACGGCACCAATCGTTGTCGAGTTTGGAATGGTAGAAGAAAGCAGGAACACCTCTCCCATCCTGAAAAGTAAACTAAGTAGTAGGGTTCTATCGCAGTGTCGATCCGAATGATCTTGTTGAAGGAGTCAGACATGATGTGTGTGCCATCAGCAGAGAGACACGACCCCGCCTCGTCGGAGGCTCGATCGCGCTCTTTCCCGTATCTGCATCCCACACGCGAATCGTCTTGTCGTTGGAGCCAGACACAGTACGTGCGCCATCAGCAGAGAACACGACAGATAAAATCTCGCCCTTGTGACCTTCGAGTAGCTCCTTGCCAGTTACAGTCAGCCTGTTGACTGAGGAAAGTGGACGCAGGAGTCTGCTGAATCTTGGTTTCACGGTGAGGTCCTCTCCTGAAGGTACATTCCTATGAGAGGATCGTCAGGTGCCACAGCCCATAGACTTGGACTGCAGGGGCGTACATAACAGGGTCAGTAAACCAGTAATGAGTCAAGTTATCGTTGAGAGATTTAGAGATTCGCCTCGATGAATGTTGGGCGTAGCTCTGATACAAACCAAGTCAACACAGTCAACTAATCAGTTAGTAACCAGAAACACCTTGGATGCTGAAACTAAGCACCGAGGTTAGCCTCAGGATTAGAGCACAAAGATCTTGAGGCTTACTATGAAAGAGGGTCAGAGGATATTGTCGTGCTGATCACAGAGACTAACCCTGCGCCCTGCGCCCGAGGCATTTACGGAATTGTCCGGTGAGACAAGGGTCAACATTCACACGGCCAATCTAAGTCCTTCTAACCAACTTGAAGATGGCACCCTGGGCAGAACAAGAACCGTCTACGTCCGTGGCAGGTCCCTCCAAGGCACGACCACAAAAAAAGTCCAGAAATCACCCCGGGCCATACTCTAGCAAGCCGCCACAACCAAGACACGAAGATGCTCTTCCTGGCGTTCAGAAGCTCAAATCAGCTCTCCGGCAAACAAAACGACTCCTCGCGAAGGACAATCTGGCAGCGGATGTACGGGTGGAAACG